>WNWK01004135.1:0-17500 GCA_009830355.1 Cherax destructor
CTTTAAGGTATGTGAGAACTTTACCCGCTCCTGGCCGCACCGAGGGGTACCTTCAATATTCTCGTTAGCCCACTGCACTCTAGACCAGTATAAATAAATTTGAGAAGATCATTTATTATAGCTATATTACGTTAAATTTAAGTGGACTGTATAGGTTGTTGAACAACTGATCACACAGAGAAGAGATAGAGAACAGACAGTTAAATTATTATGACCAACACTCACCTAATTAACAGCATCATAGCGGTGTATCGTAGATCGTTGACCTAGCTAAAGTACATCTACTGTGCGTAACAATATCATTGGCCAATAACAAAGTCGACAACAGAGTACTTAGCTTTAGATGAGGGAGTCGTTCCGTTGTTGGCGTCCTCCTGCGATCTGATTCGATCGCGATGGTGTTAGCTGTCTCGTCGAGTCAAGGAAGGTTATTTTCCGTACACTCTTATACGCCCACGAGACCGAGCGTTCGTTAACATGTGGTTGGTCGGGGTAGCGAATCAGATCCTCTCACTAATCCGACCGTTTGTACTGTTTATACATATAACTTTACATATTACGTGTATCCTGGCTTAATGCCCCACTAGTTTATACACATTCACAGTCTCGATACTTGAATTTCGAGTAGATAACTTGCGATATGTTAGTTCATTTCAATCACATCCAATATGGCGGTCGGGGTATGGCGTACCCAAGCCAGACCCGGTCGCTACAATCAACCCCTGATTATTTACAACTCGGTTTCACTACATTCACCATTTCCCACAGTTCATCGAATATATTACAGTCTCTTCTAAGATGAACTCCCCTGCATCAGGGTTACGACTTTATCCTGCCGTATGGTTATTTCACTCAGTTCAAATAGGCCTATGACCGCGTCACACGCCGGCGGCCCACCTTATTTCACAATTATTGTCCTATTACTGGACCTCCTGGACCGATTGTCCCACTTGATATTCCCCCCGTCACTGGATATTCCTCCACATTACGAAAGGAGGTAATTAAATCCGATTTGGTGGGCGGAATCTCCAAATTCGACAGGCCATCCCATCACCTGATCGGGTCGGTAGGCTCCCAGTTCACTCTCTGCCTATTCCCCTCTATGCCGCCTCCCTGCCCAGCTGCCCAGGCATCTCGCGCATGCGTGTGAATTCGTTGGTTCTTTTCAGTTAATGTTAAGCCAACAACAACACAGCAATGATATCTATTCATATTGGAAAGTTTATCAATTACAACTTTCGGAAAATACCAATATTTTCCACAAGTAGCATTAGTAGTAGCAAAGCAGTGGTAGTAATAGTAGTAATGATAAAGTAGTAGTGGTAAAACAAGTGGTAGAAGTAATAGTAGAGAGAGTAGTAGTTATGAAAGAATTAGTAACAGTGGTAAAAGTGGTAGTGTAAAAGAACAAGATAACAAAGGAGCACCAAAGGATGTCCACTGGCCCACCGGATGTGGGTAAAAATCCTACTGGACAAACCCCCCAAAAAAAAAAAAAAAAAACCAGGGACATAACCCACCAAGGTTGAAGAGAGGAAAGGCGAAGAAAAAAGACAGTGTCAATGAAGTGGAAGAAGAGATGGTGGTAAAATTAATTTAGGTCAGGTGACGGGTGTTGTGAAGTTTAGAGCACTTGTCAACGTAATGGGATGGAAAGGCATCTACAGAAACAAGGCCAGAACTAAGATTCATATTATGAAAGTCGTATATAAGGGCCGCTTCAACAAGACGGCGTTTTTGAAGGCTGGAAGGTTAGATAGTTTTAGCAGAGGACCTGTTCATAGAATGACTGTGATCTCTGACATGACAGAAAAGAGCACTGTTAGTATCACCATTTTCACCGAAGTATTGGAGAGGACAGGAAGAGCAGGAGATGGAGCAGACACCGCAAACATTAGTGACAGGTGGAGAAGAATGAACAAGGTCAGTGCGAATGGTATTAATGTTAGAGGACGAAGGGTGTTGTTAAGGTTTTGAGGATTGGAAACGTAGGGAAGGCAAATAAAAGGAGAGTTCACAGAAGAAGTGTGTCTGGGAGAAGAGAGGCCATTTAACACGAGAGTAGAGAGAGCTTGTGAAATCGGAAGGATGGGCAAAGTGAAAGAGCGAGCTCTGAAGAGTGGGAAATATCAGAGACAAGAAAGTGAGGATCACAGATGCGGAGGCCACGAAGGAAGAGAGAAACAAGAACACTTTCCTTAACAGAAAAGTAGTGAAAGTGTATTTCACTGTTCATAGGCTTGTGGCAGACGGAAAAAGAAAAGCCTGTCGCAGAGCGGTGGACATGAACATTAAGAGAAGATGCAAAGAGTTAGATTCCCATTTAGCTTTGAACTTGATAGAAGGAACAAGACTGTTAAGTGCATCAAGAAAAAGAATGAAAGAGACTAGAGTCATGTGGCCGAAGACCAAAGATATCATCATCATAGCTAAGCCAGAGAGAATGACGTACTCCAGTAGCAAGAAGTAAGACTATTGAAATACTCCATATTAAAGTTAGCAAGAACAGAAGATAGAGGAGAGGCACTTTGCAACATATTTATAGCAATACGTACAGTATTCCCTTCATAAACCGTAACAACGAGTCAGAATCAGAGCGCCTTTCAGGAATCAGTCATTTTATTACCAACATAATCCTAATTTACAGTAACTACCTGATTAACGTAAAAATGTAACATAGGTTACTTTTTCACACATATTTTATTATACTGAAAGAATACTGAAATTCAGTGTGAAAATAGGTAAAGCACTTTTGAAAATAGGTAAAGCACTTTTGAAAATAGGTAAAGCACTTTTGAAAATAGGTAAAGCACTTTTGAAAATAGGTAAAGCACTTTTAAAAATAAGTAAAGTACTTTTGAAAATAGGTAAAGCACTTTTAAAAATAAGTTAAGTACTTTTGAAAATAGGTAAAGCACTTTTGAAAATAGGTAAAGCACTTTTGAAAATAAGTTTTAATGATAAATATTACAAAGTACACTTGAGTGTGACTGTGTATTAATGTTCTGAATACTATATAAAACATAACACATTTAATAATTCTTGTTTACTTAATGTTAACGTCATGCTTGACGTTATCTGTTGGTGACACAGTCTTGAAGTACCGTGTAAGTGTTGGTGACACAGTCTTGAAGTACCGTGTAAGTGTTGGTGACACAGTCTTGAAGTACCGTGTAAGTGTTGGTGACACAGTCTTGAAGTACCGTGTAAGTGTTGGTGACACAGTCTTGAAGTACCGTGCAAGTGTTGGTGACACAGTCTTGAAGTACCGTGTAAGTGTTGGTGACACAGTCTTGAAGTACCGTGTAAGTGTTGGTGACACAGTCTTGAAGTACCGTGTAAGTGTTGGTGACACTGTCTTGAAGTACCGTGTAAGTGTTGGTGACACAGTCTTGAAGTACCGTGTAAGTGTTGGTGACACTGTCTTGAAGTACCGTGTAAGTGTTGGTGACACAGTCTTGAAGTACCGTGTAAGTGTTGGTGACACTGTCTTGAAGTACCGTGTAAGTGTTGGTGACACAGTCTTGAAGTACCGTGCAAGTGTTGGTGACACAGTCTTGAAGTACTGTGCAAGTGTTGGTGACACAGTCTTGAAGTACCGTGCAAGTGTTGGTGACACAGTCTTGAAGTACCGTGCAAGTGTTGGTGACACAGTCTTGAAGTACCGTGCAAGTGTTGGTGACACAGTCTTGAAGTACCGTGTAAGTGTTGGTGACACAGTCTTGAAGTACCGTGCAAGTGTTGGTGACACAGTCTTGAAGTACCGTGTAAGTGTTGGTGACACAGTCTTGAAGTACCGTGTAAGTGTTGGTGACACAGTCTTGAAGTACCGTGTAAGTGTTGGTGACAGTCTTGAAGTACCGTGTAAGTATTGGTGATACAGTCTTGAAGTACCGTGTAAGTGTTGGTGACACAGTCTTGAAGTACCGTGTAAGTGTTGGTGACAGTCTTGAAGTACCGTGTAAGTGTTGGTGACACAGTCTTGAAGTACCGTGCAAGTATTGGTGACACAGTCTTGAAGTACCGTGCAAGTATTGGTGACACAGTCTTGAAGTACCGTGCAAGTATTGGTGACACAGTCTTGAAGTACCGTGCAAGTATTGGTGACACAGTCTTGAAGTACCGTGTAAGTGTTGGTGACAGTCTTGAAGTACCGTGTAAGTGTTGGTGACAGTCTTGAAGTATCGTGTAAGTGTTGGTGACAGTCTTGAAGTACCGTGTAAGTGTTGGTGACACAGTCTTGAAGTACCGTGTAAGTGTTGGTGACAGTCTTGAAGTACCGTAAAAGTATTGGTGACACAGTCTTGAAGTACCGTGTAAGTGTTGGTGACACAGTCTTGAAGTACCGTGCAAGTATTGGTGACACAGTCTTGAAGTACCGTGCAAGTGTTGGTTATTGCTCTCTTCACTGTGCCTCCCAACTTACTCAGTGCTTCCCTTCACTGTGCCTCCTTGTCTACGCTATGCCTCTTTTCTCCCTTCCGTAACAGCAAATAACTATCTGAGAGTTAATAACTTGTGAGGGTTCACATCCTGGGGGCGAGACTTACAAAGATCCTTAAAACCTAGTAAGCCACACTGCATGATTCTCTTGTGGTATCCGGGTTATTATCCCTCTGGGATTAATAATACAAATAAAGCCTTTTTTTTAGCATCTAGTAAATCTTAGAAGGATGTGAGAATGTTTCCGCTCAGTGGTCCATCGTTAGACCACAACATACTCGTATATCCCCTTCTGGAAAGACCATAACATACTCGTATATCCTTTTCTGGAAAGACCACAACATACTTGTATATCCCCTTCTGGAAAGACCACAACACACTCGTATATCCCTTTCTGGAAAGACCACAACATACTCGTATATCCCCTTCTGGAAAGACCAAAACATACTCGTATATCCCCTTCTGGAAACACCACAACATACTCGTATATCCCCTTCTGGAAATACCACAACATACTTCGTATATCCCCTTCTGGAAAGACCACAACATACTCGTACATTCCCTTCTGGAAAGACAGCTAAGACAAATTACGTCTTCTTTGCATCATCCTGACTATATGTTAACACTAGCAAGTACACTTATTACAGGACTGAAAAAAAAAAGTTAGTTATCGTAGAATCTTTTACTGTAAATCCTCTTCCAATTCGCGTATGAGAAATGATTTACAAATCTAGTTTAGAAAGTGCGGTGCCACCTTAGTTGATAATCCATTTTCGTAAGATGTGATGTGGTAGACTATATATGCAAATTACGACCTACATAATGATTTATCCAAACTGTATTGAATACGAATTGAATATTTTTATAATACTGTATCTTTTTGGCAGAACATCACATTACTTGTTACAATCTTGAAGAACACAAACCTCGTTCACGCTCTGGGAAGCATAGGAAACTATTGTTTTATAATTGTTGGCCATAAAAAACACGATTTCGGGTTAAATAGCAACGCTCTTCTTGCCGAATAAGGCAAGCTAAAATTTGTGTATGCAATAATTTCGCAAAAATTATTCTAAACCTAACGAAAACATGTATTTCATTGTGTTTGTTTATTATTAAATTATTGTAAACTTATCTAAAATATATTTAGTTGGATTAGGCTAAATTAAAATATATATTTAAACGTATAAATTTTTTTTTAGAAAGGACTTAATTTTAAATGAGTTCTTGCTAATTGACCAGTTTTACCTATTCGGCACGACAATTAAACAACATTAGGCTTAAATGATTCATATATAACTGCTGTGTAGAAATCAGTGTCTCATGTTTAGTATCATTTCATTGATTCCAAGAAATGCAACAAAGAATTTCAAGACTGAGGCGAACAACCCAGCAAGAATGAAAAAAGACTTTCGTTGTACCAAGACATACGGAATATAGGTGGATAACAAACCATACCACGGGTGGGGTTCGAACCCGCGGTCACAGAGTCTCAAAACTCCAGACCGTCGTGGTATGGTTTGTTTGCAATCATGTCATTACGATTTCGTGAGTCATAGATGGATAACTATAGACAATTTCAGAGCCTTTCTTGATGACTAATAAACTTTCCTTGATGTATTAGGACGTTGACGAAGAATTACAATTTCATCCACATTGTAGGAAAAATCATCTTATGGATTTTTTTCACAATGAAGAAAGAATATAAAGCTTGTTTTCTTCCATAAACTGACTTATACACAATATTTGCTCCCTGGCAGGATACTGTTCGTGACTACAAGGGCAGCGTTGGGGTGGTGGGCGAGGTGCTGCTGCAGCAGTTGGTGTTCTTCTCCAGGGTGTCTGAGCCACATAAGACCCTCGCCAAGTGGCTTGTTTTAGTTGAAGTCAAACCTTCAGACCCCGAACTCCTGCTGCCGCTACTGAAAGCCATCAGGACCCACCTGGAAGCTGGTCTCTATCTCACCACACAGGTCAGCTGTCTAAGCAATCATTGTTTTGATTTGCGAATGAAGTTAAGAATTCTAGTATATTCTTTTAGCAGTATGTTATTATTTTTCATTCCTGACATATATGATTGTAGACAACGTTTCAACATAATATAGATCTTATTTATTAAATCTACCATGACTGGTATCCCATGAAATGGAATACCATTATTGGTATCCCATGAAATGGAATACCATTACTGGTATCCCATGAAATGGAATACCATTACTGGTTGTCGGATTATTTCTTCTTCATCCTTCAAGCTGTCTGGGTGACAGTTTGCTAATTTTGCACATTGCAAATAGCACAGCAATTGCTATGGAATAATGTGAGAACATTCTCTTCTGATCGGCTTCAAACTTTTACACTGATGCTTCCTACTTAGAAGGTTCGGAGTGCTGTTGGAGTAAGAAGGTGTAAATTTAATTTTTTTATTAAACAAACTATGGGGGGGGGGGGTATCTTTTTTCGTGGATAATTTGAGAATGCTTCTTCTGAGCTGCTTCAATCTTTAATGGCTGATGTACATTAAAGAAAGGTTCATTTTGGGTTCAGGCTGTGTAGGGGCTAATAATGTGAGTCACTAACATAACTCCAAAACACTGGAGTATTGGTTTCTGGCTACTGCCTACAAATTCTCTTCTGATCGATCTCAAATTTTTAGCATTGGTGCATTTTAGCAGGAAGGTTCTCATTATTAATAAGTTGTGCGAGGCCCAGTTTGCAAATGATAATAAAGAAATAAAGATATTGATTTCCACACCCTGTCCTGATATTTTTGTATGGGTTGAGGTACAGTGGGCTGTAGTTATAAAATAAATGGTTATACCTTACTATGTTGACGCAGCGACCACCCCACAAGTACTCACCTATTTGTGGTTACAGGGGTCGAGACTCAGCTCCTGGCCCCACCTCTTCACTGACCGCTACTGGGTCCCCTCTCTCCCTGCTCCATGAGCTTTATCATACCTCATCTTAAAACTATGTATGGTTCCTGCCTCCACTAGGCTATCTGAGCATCTTCCCGTATAATAAGTTGACACTATCTTCTGATCATTGTCAACCTGTCAGCGTTGTTGTATCTTGCATAGAAGGTTTGAACTGTTATTGGCCAGGGTACTGAAGGCGCCAGTATGTCAAGTTTGTACATGAATATATCACAGCACTTTCAATGGAATATATGCGAGTGTTTGATCACTCTCAAATTTTCGACACAAGTCTATGGTACTTAGAAGAAGGTATGAAGTGGGTTATCCTAGGTTCTCTACACATATGCTGCTATGTATGATAATCTATGTAAATGTATTTGTGTATACCTGTATAAACTTACTTTCTTACTTACCTACACATTTGTTTCTTTTATTTAAGCAATTGTTTTATATTTTTTTCCTGTGATAATTTGAGACTAGCGCATCTCTTCTGAATTGTTTAAATAATTTACTTGATGTATCTTATCAATTTATAAAAGACTTAAATTTTCTGAGTGTCAGTTTGCCAATTTATTAACATGGTTAAGAAAACCGGGATTATTGGCTATCATTCAGTAACTGGAGAATGCCTCTTCCGATCAGTTTCAAACTTTTAGTGCTGAAATATTTTGATTAAAGCAAAGTTCACCTTTTTATTGGGCTGTGTAGACACCAATTTGCTAATATTATTAAACAAACTGGGATATTAGTTTTCATTCAGTAAACAGAGAATGCATTTTGTGATCGGTTTTAAACTATAAATTTTAGAGTGCGTTGTTTATGGAATTTTCAGATTGGTTTTGACTATATCGGTTGTAATTGGTACTTTTTAATGCGATATTTTGGTGCCTATTTCTTGTGAATTTCCAATATATCAGCTTGTGTATCCTACTTACAATATTCGTGGACTTGTAGGCTTCAGTGTGCTAATTTCACATATATATTTATTTTTTGTCTTTCATACTCATGTTTCTGAAACATTAAGAAATTAGGTCATGAAGCTGAAAATTATGAACATTTTTACACTGCTTTTTTGCGCAGTTTCCGTCATTCATGTAAAAGATGATTTTTTATATAGAATCCACAAAAAAAGGTAAAAATTATAATTATTTTTTTCATCAATAGGTTTTTTTTTTATATACTTACTGGTACGTATTGGAAAATTTTACATTATGTGACCCTAATATACCTGTGACCCACTTTGAGAGTTTTTCTACCTTCATAGCCTGACAACCTGCCAGGCTTTTCTATTGATTACCTGTTCAACCAGGTTATTGCTATTGGTTGCCTGCTGACCCACATAGCTATGGCAGTCTCGTTATTCTGGTACTTGGCGAGGGTCACTACTCAAATTTCCTCTTAAAAATCTTCTCCACTAGTTCTCCCAGTGTTTCTGATACCTCCTGGCAGCATGTCGAGTACACATGAACCAAGGGTTAGGTTAGGTAAGGTTCGTCAGGAAACAGAACAAGTGATTCCTGACGCGGGTCTTAGTCAGATGATGACCCGCCGTTGGAGCTTTTGGTCATCTGACCGAGGCCTTCCGCTGGCTTACTGGTCCACCCCTTTAAACATTATGCCAGATATAACCATTTAGTATTTTTTTATGAACCAAGGATGTAATAATATTGATAGAATTACCTTCAATATGTTAAGATACGCGCAGCTAATGTGGTATTTTATTGCAGAAACTTTACTGCATTAAAATGTCCCATTAGTTGCACATGGGTCCTTTTACCTAACTGAACCACGAATGTTGACACAGTGTTCTCTTACAGGGCTCTCATGGTGCCTCTGCTTTTCACTGGATTTGTTGTACACTTCTTCCCATATATTGTCAAGGTAGCATGTGAACTCTGGACTAAGCCCTTAAATATCTTTCATTTATTGTTATCACGTATCTCTTCTCTCCAAGGAGTATATTCCAAATGTTTTCGGACATCCCCAGTAGTTAAATGCTCAAGTGTTCTGTGTGGGCAGTACACGTTCTCAGTAACTTTTTCAGCTGTGATAATTATCTCTTCTGCCCTGAATGGAGCTTCAACACTGAACAATATTCTTAACAAGAGAGCACAAGTGATTTGAATTGTGTCATGACTGGCATTACTTTTCTTATTTTTATATTTATCATTGTTCACTCTGTTATTTTCTGGATTTCGAAGCATTTGCATAATGTGTTCTCTAAATGATAGGTCACCTAACATTATCATACCCGAGTCATTTTTTCTACCAGATTATCCTCCTGTGTTTTGTATCCAGTGCTTCTATTCAGTTCTTTATTTTTTTTCCTTGTATGAGCAGTGATAGCGTGTCTAATGCATTATTTCTATGGTGACGACAGAAACGTCAGCTGGCTGGCGCCCTCTCTCACTGGGTGAGGATTGTCCTCACAAACGAGTTTGAGATGCTTCACTCCTCCTTCCCCAGCTCCTCTGACCTATTAGAGCTACCCAGGCTGGAGAACTTCCTCAGGTGGGTCATCATGTAATGTATACTTATCTAATAGTCCTTATATATATAGTACACAAACACACACACACACACAATCCACGACGATCTAACCACTGAGCCATCAGTGCTACAAACATCATGTACCAGTAGCACTGGGCATGTTTCCTGATGCCAGCACGTACGTGGCTGTAGTAAGCTCAGAACTAATTTCATTCTACTCCCGTTTGAAGTACCAGCCTTCACGACCAGTACACATATAAATGCATCCACGAACACGTGGTTTTAGGCAATTAACAATACTGCGTCTAGCCGGGGATCGAACCCGTGCTATTTTAGCCCCTCGTAGGCTCAAAACCAAACCACCTGTTCGTGTATATATATATATATATATATATATATATATATATATATATATATATATATATATATATACACGAACAGGTGGTTTGTTTTGACCTAGAGCTAAATAGCACGGTTCGATCCCGCTAACGCTAGTTAATTGCCTAAAACCACGTGTTCATGGATCATTTATATAATATATATATATATATATATATATATATATATATATATATATATATATATATATATATATATATATATATATATATATATAATGTGTGTGTGTGTGTGTGTGTGTGTGTCTGTGTTTTAGTTACCATTTTGATCTAGTCACATATCGATTAGATACTAGGCCTGTTGTATATGCGTGCGTGTATGTGTATGAATGTCTGTGTGTGTGTATACTCACACCTACTCACCTATTTGTGGTTGCAGGGGTCGATTCATAGCTCCTGGCCCCGCCTCTTCACTGATTGCTACTAGGTCTTCTCTCTCCCTGCTCCATGAGCTTTATCATACCTCGTCTTAAAACTATGTATGGTTCTTGCTTCCACTACGTCACTTTCTAGGCTATTCCACTTCCTGACAACTCTGTGACTGAAGAAATACTTCCTAACATCCCTTTGACTAATAGGAGTCTTCAACTTCCAATTGTGACCCCTTATTTCTGTGTCCCATCTCTGGAACATCCTGTCTCTGTCCACCTTATCTATTCATCGCAGTATTTTATATGTCGTTATCATGTCTCCCCTAACCCTCCTGTCCTCCAGCGTGTGTGTGTGTGTGTGTATAATATTTTATATTTTTTTTATATATTGGCTTGCAGATGTTTCAACACAGTTGAGAACTGTTATGAGTTGAGAGTGTTGTTTGAGCGAGAGGTTTCTACCCAGGGTATGAGCAGCGTCACTGACCTCCTCCAAGGTGCCCTCTCCAAGCACGTCGAAACCTGGTTAGTCTCATATCTCTTACATTGTCTGTACTGAGGCTCTTATCCTTCCTCAGTATATTTGCAAACCCAGATATATCCATACATATACTCTCCAGGTATACTCCAAGGCTAGCTTTGAAACGTACTGATGCCACCAACAAGAGGCTACTAATATCCAGGAACCTATTAAATGCTCGGTAGATATGTGCAATTGTGCATTAGTGTGAAAGGAGATTTGCCCTCGTCTTAGCTCCCAAATTGAGCCCGGGCACTTTGATTGTGGGACGAGTTCTCTACCACTAAGTTGCAGGTCACTGTTGTCAGTCTTTTGATTTTCTCACTCATTTATAATCTACGTCACATGTACATAAATAAGATCCAACTTTCTAATTTTTTTATTAAATGTAGTTTTGTATTAACAAATATAGAAGTATTGTTTTGATTTAGCATGATGTTGGTTATAATAATAATAATAATAATAATAATAATAATAATAATAATAATAATAATAATAATAATAATAATAATAATAATAATAATGCTGATGCTGCTGTTTCTTTTTAATGTAACAATGAAATGTCAATTTAACAGTATTTACATGCAGGGATGAATAGTGTGTCCCGTGGCTCGGTTGGTAGCGCACTCAGCTCACACACTGAGTGTCCGGGGCTTGATCCCCGGTACGGGTGAACACGTTGGGCATGTTTCCTTACACTTGTTCATCTAGCAGTAAGTAGGTACCTGGGTGTTAGTTGACTGGTGTGGGTGGCATCCTGGGGGGTGGCAGTATACCTTAGATAGTGCTGGACTTTGAAATAAGCCGAGACAGAATAACACATCTTAGCCTGTGAAATTGATTTGTGTAAAAAGATATATAACTTATTATATGTTCCTATAGTTATGTCAAATGTGTGTGCAGGATATATACTCAGTGAGGTGTATATCTCTCAGAGTATATACACTGAGATTTTATTTAATTCCTATACTTGGGATACAAGTGTTGTTTACTGGTGGTGAAGAGGTTACATGCGGCCTTAATGGCACTCGTGAATTCTATAATTTTTAACTCAATTAAGAATCTATGTGTTGAATATGTTAGGAAATAAGATGCTTGTGGGAGTGAAGAGTCAGTGAGACTAACCTGTGGATTAGCACTGTTTTCAAAGTGTTGCAAAACACAATTCACATGAATAGTTTTATAGTAATTTTATATTTTTCCTAAAGGGTGACCCAGAGCATTCACTGATGCTATGGAGTTTCCTTAATATTATAGAATGTTGGATTATACCGTCAAAATCTTGATAATTATAGTGTTGGGTGTATTAGGTCAGCGCGGGAATATATATCTTCCTCTTTATTAAACAAAATTTAGATCCGTCAGCATTGTGCTGGTGTTTGATGGTAACACAGTGGGAGCAGAGCTATATGTGTGTGTCGTGTCATATTCAGCACACAAGATGTCTCATACAAGGTGTTGAAATATGTCAGCCTGAGCTGGGAGACTTCAGTAGTGTCACCCTGAGCTGGGAGACTTCAGTAGTGTCACCCTGAGCTGGGAGACTTCAGTAGTGTCACCCTGAGCTGGGAGACTTCAGTAGTGTCACCCTGAGCTGGGAGACTTCAGTAGTGTCAGCCTGAGCTGGGAGACTTCAGTAGTGTCAGCCTGAGCTGGGAGACTTCAATAGGACAATGAGGATTTTGTCAGGTATTCCAGCAAGGGTTCATCAGCTACGCCAGCTTCAAAAATTTCGTTGAAGCAGAGCTGGAGTCACTATCACTTGGAAATTACCATCGGCCAGGATAACCTATCCCATACACAGGAGACGTGGAATATTTATGAAGATTTCTCCATTATCTCAGAGCGAGGCCAAGAGAAATTATACATAGGAGGCAAAGGAAATAGAGAAATAGGAAGGGTGGAGAAGAGGATTGTGGCGGTAATAATAGAGTAGATATAACTATATACATACATCAGTAGATAACAGTGTTTGATATAATCCATATTTTAAGTATTAAAATATTTCTGATGTTAGCCACTGACTAGACACTGTTCCAGCCACTGACTAGACACTGTTCCAGCCACTGACTAGACACTGTTCCAGCCACTGACTAGACACTGTTCCAACCACTGACTAGACACTGTTCCAACCACTGACTAGACACTGTTCCAGCCACGGTAGTGTGTGTTTTTATTATTTTTTAACACAGACTAATAAATAAGACAGGAAGATTGGGTTACGTAAAGTTTGTCAGGAAACAGGACAAGTGTTTCCTGGTCTTAGACATATGATGACCTACAGCTGGAGTTTTTGGTCATCTGACCGAGGCCTTCCGCTGGCTTACCCCTCCACTCTTTAAAAAATATAGTTATGGTTGCAACCAGACAGAAATATGAGGTTAAGCTATGCACTATTTTACAGGGTTGAAGCACTCAACAAGGAGAAGCTTCAGCGTGAGAGTGACACAAGTGCAGCTTCAAGCGCAGTGTCTGCAAGCTTCAGATCCTGGCAAGAAGCACAGAGGAGGGCCAGCCTACTCACCAAGCCTATCCTGAATTTTCTCACTATCTCCCTTCGCACTTATCAGCCCATTTTCATGATGTGAGTTATATTGATATCTAACCATTTTCATGTGAATTACATTGATATCTAACCATTTTCATGTGAATTACATTAATATATATCCATTTTCATGTGAGTTACATTGATATCTAACTATTTTCATGTGAATTACGCTAATATCAAACCATTTTCATGTGATGCCCGCAATGCACAGCATATTAGGGGCTTTTGGCATGTACATCTCATTAATAACCAAGTCATAACTATGTAATTACTATGTATTACTATATCTACCATATATAATTGTACAATGTCTAAATAAAGTATTATTATTATTATTATTATTATTATTATTATTATTATTATTATTATTATTATATGTATACTGATCAGTAAAATGTAAGTTTTTGAGAACATGGTTTTCAACTGCCACGAGACCTAGTCTGTTTAGTCGTTTTTTGTGTCATTGTCCATCTATGTACATCTTTAGATGTTTCGTCTTAGAGAAACTCCTCTCTCCAGTCGCATTAGTCATCATTAAACACAAGTAAATCCCTAGTGCTATTTCAACATTAGGGAATAAACAAGATAATCTATTGTTTACTACAAGGTTCTAGATATCAGAAGCTCGCAGTGTTTATGCTTCTACCTGATTCATCAAACTGCCCAACAAAGTTTTTAAAGTGAAGAATTTCTATTTCTGGCGCAAATCCAGTTTTGTTGTCATCTGAGTAAGTCTTCTGAAACGTGGCTGCTGCTGTTGGTATGTCTTCATCGTTCTTGTTGGAAATTTGACCAGGAAACCAAACACTGAGTGAATATTTTTTACATACTTCCATGCGATGAGAGAAAGCAGAGCATAACTTGTCTATGATGGGTAGATATGTTTCCTCTTTACACTTCTGTCTTCCTGGCAAAGCAACATCTTCAGTATTACCAACATTGATTCGTTTTCTTTTCCAACATTGATTCGTTTTCTTTTCCAATGTTCTCGTTTTTATTCGTCTCGGTATTTCGCATTTTCTACTTTATCTTTTACTTTATTTTCAAACACTTCGAACTGATTCCGTTGCGACATCAAAAATCCAGTGGAGATTCAAGAAGTTTAACACCTGATTGAAGCTCCAGTGTTTCATGTTGAAGTGAGTTGCTGACTTGATTGAACCTCTGTAGTATAACAGCCCAGAAGTCTGCCAGCACTTCTGGGCTTCTTGCCTCATAAAGTGTGTCACACTTCTGATTTACAACTGGGATTAACGTCAAAGCTTCTTGAAAACAGCTGTTCCCTTTAAACAAGGCTTTTGTGGCATCAGTCCTTGCAGACCATTAAGTATCTGATGCTCTTTTAACTACCATTGTAGATTCACTTACACTTTCAGGCACTGAACATTACTGACCAACGTTCAGTTGAACCAGAAAAGACATTGTAAGGTTTTTGTATAGGACCAAAGAATGAAACTGGTCCAGTTCATCATATACGTGATATAATAACATATTATAATTGTAAACTTAACAACAGTTACTGTGAACACTTTTCACTTAATCTCTGGAGACCCTCCAGCTGGCGGAGAACCCTGAGTTGCAGCCCCTGGAGGCCCTCCAGCTGGCAGAGGACCCTGGGCTGCAGCTCCTGGAGGCCCTCCAGCTGGCAGAGGACCCTGGGCTGCAGCCCCTGGAGGCCCTCCAGCTGGCAGAGGACCCTGGGCTGCAGCCCCTGGAGGCCCTCCAGCTGGCAGAGGACCCTGAGCTGCAGCCCCTGGAGGCCCTACAGCTGACAGAAGACCCTGGGCTGCAGCCCCTGGAGGCCCTCCAGCTGGCAGAGGACCCTGGGTTGCAGCCCCTAAAGCCCATGCCTTAATCCCGTCCTGCTGTTATCTATCCATTTTCATGAATAAAAGAAATACTGATCCATTTTCATGATGAATTATGTTAATACTAATCTGTTCTTATAATGAGTAATATTAATATTCATGCATTTTCATGATGTGAGTTACATTAAGAATCATCCTCTCGTTTCTTTAACTTGAGTACTATTTGATCTGCTAGACCTTGTGTTCATAACCTCTGCTCACATGTATCCTACTGTGTAGCACATGCCTTAACTACTCGGCCAGCTGGCTCTTATTAGAGCCAGCTGGGAGAGTGGTTAACGTACTATGAGTTTTAGGACTCACCTGCCATGGGTTCAAACCCCAGTATTTTGAAGTTGATCAGAAGAGGCGTTCTTAAGTGAATGCACGAGAACAGTTGTACCATTTGCATGTATGGAATTGTAACCTACACAACATAATAACAATCGGAATCTCTCGTCAAGATAGACCGACACTAAAAGTTTGAAGCCGAACGGAAGTGGTTGTCTCAAGTTATTGCTGGAAAAAAAATAAAAAAGACAACATCTTTAGAAATTTATTTTCTGGGGAAAAGCTAATTTTTAATCATGAAGACACTAATAATGTGTTGTTTATTTCCTGGACTTTCAGAGAGTTGGCTGTGGACTACCTGTATCTTGTGATGCCCAAGATGCTAACAGCTGCCCTCCATCTGCTGAACCCAGTCACAAGCTTTGACGTGGATGTCCTTGCTCAAGTACCTTCAGAAGCCATGCCCTCGGCTGCCCAGGCGGCCTGGGTCCTCTGTACCAACCTCAGCCACATTAATAAGTAGGTCATGCTTAATATTTAACTAACAGCATAAACAACAGTAAAACAATAATTGAAGTGAATATTATATATTTCGCCCAGTGAGACTCTCTTCAGTAAGCTTCAGCGTGGTGAATGTTGTAGAGAGCGTCAGAAGAACATAAGAATACTGAAGCAATACAGTAGGCCTACTGGACCATGCTATGTAAGTTCACCTCACACACCCACTCATGTACCTCACCAGCCTATTTTTAAAGCTACTTAAAAAGAGTCTTAAAAAGTTTGTTCCACTCATTAACCACTGTCTGTCACTCCTCTACCCACAACATCAACTTATCCAGGTGATCCACTAGCTCGCTGGTGGATGTTATCCAGGTGATCCACTAGCTCGCTGGAGGATGTTATCCAGGTGATTCACTAGCTCGCTGGAGGATGTTATCCAGGTGATCCACTAGCTCGCTGGTGGATGTTATCCAGGTGACCCACTAGCTCGCTGGTGGATGTTATCCAGGTGATCCACTAGCTCGCTGGTGGATGTTATCCAGGTGACCCACTAGCTCGCTGGTGGATGTTATCCAGGTGATCCACTAGCTCGCTGGTGGATGTTATCCAGGTGATCCACTAGCTCGCTGGTGGATGTTATCCAGGTGATCCACTAGCTCGCTGGTGGATGTTATCCAGGTGACCCACTAGCTCGCTGGTGGATGTTATCCAGGTGACCCACTAGCTCGCTGGTGGATGTTATCCAGGTGACCCACTAGCTTGCTGGAGGATGTTATCCAGGTGACCCACTAGCTCACTGGAGGATGTTATCCAGGTGACCCACGAGCTCGCTGGAGTATGTTATCAATGTGACCCACTAGCTCGCTGGATGATGTTATCCAGGTGACCCACTAGCTCGCTGGAGGATGTTATCCAGGTGACCCACTAGCTCGCTGGAGGATGTTATCCAGGTGACCCACTAGCTCACTGGAGGATGTTATCCAGGTGACCCACTAGCTCACTGGAGGATGTTATCCAGGTGACCCACTAGCTCGCTGAAGGATGTTATCCAGGTGACCCACTAGCTCGCTGGAGGATGTTATCCAGGTGACCCACTAGCTCGCTGGTGGATGTTCACCAGGTGACCCACTAGCTCGCTGGAGGATGTTATCCAGGTGACCCACTAGCTCGCTT
>WNWK01004135.1:20000-130000 GCA_009830355.1 Cherax destructor
TCACACCCAGTGGCATACCTCGACCAGCGAACTGGCTATTCAGAATATAGCAGTTCTTGGGCCCCCACTGCTTATTAATTGTCCAGTTCAACCAACCAATAGCGTGAGAGTCGGCCTGACCATCTGGCTGCATGGCAGACACTCACTTAAGCTGGTCTAGACCACTCATACTCTTGTATTACGAAGTGTAACCTGTTATTATGACTGCCTCTTTTACCTCTGTCTTATCTCTATACTACTGATTTAAATTTGTAAATACTATACATAACGGCGAAGGAACATATGGGTAAAGAAAAACTACTTTCTCTGTGTTTGTCTTTGCCTTTATTGCCGGGCTTGTCTTTGTTGACTTTAGTGATGGACAGTTGCAACGGACCGTGAATTTGCTGTCCGTGTTCGTAATAGTAACTGCATGTCTAAGGAATTTGTTTTTATGATTTTTATCCTTATAAATTTGCATTTATTTTAGTGCCGGGTGTAGTTTAAACAGAATTTATAATTATAGCTTAGCTTTACTATCCTGAATAATTCTAACTTTTAAATTTACGTGATTATAACTTTCAGGTTTTTCGATGTGAACGTTTTGGTTTATCAGGCTCGACAACTAAAGTTTTCAGCTTTATCAGCCTCAACAATTAAAGTTTTCAGCTTTATCAGCCTCGACAATTAAAGTTTTCAGCTTTATCAGCCTCAACAATTAAAGTTTTCAGCTTTATCAGCCTCGACAATTAAAGTTTTCAGCTTTATCAGCCTCGACAATTAAAGTTTTCAGCTTTATCAGCCTCAACAATTAAAGTTTTCAGCTTTATCAGCCTCAACAATTAAAGTTTTCAGCTTTATCAGCCTCAACAATTAAAGTTTTCAGCTTTATCAACCTCAACAATTAAAGTTTTCAGCTTTATCAACCTCAACAATTAAAGTTTTCAGCTTTATCAACCTCAACAACTAAAGTTTTCAGCTTTATCAGCCTCAACAATTAAAGTTTTCAGCTTTATCAACCTCAACAATTAAAGTTTTCAGCTTTATCAACCTCAACAATTAAAGTTTTCAGCTTTATCAACCTCAACAATTAAAGTTTTCAGCTTTATCAGCCTCAACAATTAAAGTTTTCAGCTTTATCAACCTCAACAACTAAAGTTTTCAGCTTTATCAGCCTCAACAATTAAAGTTTTCAGCTTTATCAACCTCAACAATTAAAGTTTTCAGCTTTATCAACCTCAACAATTAAAGTTTTCAGCTTTATCAACCTCAACAATTAAAGTTTTCAGCTTTATCAGCCTCGACAATTAAAGTTTTCAGCTTTATCAACCTCAACAATTAAAGTTTTCAGCTTTATCAACCTCAACAATTAAAGTTTTCAGCTTTATCAGCCTCAACAATTAAAGTTTTCAGCTTTATCAACCTCAACAATTAAAGTTTTCAGCTTTAGATTTCCTCAATAAATACAGTTTTTTGCTTTAACATGAAAAATTAACATTCCCGACCTAATTAATTATAGTTCTCAGATCCATCAGTCTGTTAGTGTATGAAGATAATTATAGTATTGTGTTGTCAGGTGTGTGTGGTAGTGAGGAACGTGGAACACGTGTGTAACGAGGTAAGGAAACACCTGTTACATCTGTCAAAACTGGCTAGTACACAAAAGGAGACGGAGGCGGCCCAGGAGCTGGAGGAGAGCACCAAGCACCTACAACAGCACATTGACAATGCTGCTGAAGTACTGTTACTGAGGGTAGGTGTAATATCCTTTACTTTCATACAATGAAGAAGATTTGTAACAGGGTGGAGGGGTAAGCCAGTGGAAGGTCTCGGTCAGATAACCAAAAGCTCCAGCTGCGGGTCATCATATAAAAGACCCGCGTCAGGAAACACTTCGTCCTGTTTCCTGACAAACCTTACCTAATATTTCTGTCCAGATCTACGAGACTACTGTCACCACGTATTAGGTTGCTGACTATCTGGTAGTCTCTTCATAGAATATGCCATATACCTCTTCCCTCTCCGTTGTAAAGAGTATATTACGATGTCTTTATATTTTATAGGTAGGATGTCTCACTAGGTGTGAATCTAGATGTGAGGACATCAATGTTATCTAGACGAGGAAACACAAATACTTACTTGCGTAGTTCAGTCAACAGCGCGGATTCTCTTACTTTAAATGGGCTAATAATTATAATTCAATTTACTATATTCTCGAATTTGCATACATTTACTTCGCTTTGTCTATAAAGGTTAATCATGGGGGATGTAGACACGTGAGGCGGGCAGGTGAAAAAATCGAAAAAAATCGAAAATGAGTTAAGTTTACAGAATAATATTTCAACAATCTGGCAGCATTTTGGGAATTATAGTCACTATAACATTTCTTGTGATGACTCGACAGTTAGTATATCCCCGCACATACCTGGAGAGGGTTTCGGGGGTCAACGCCCCCGCGGCTCGGTCTGAGACCAGGCCTCGTGGTGAATCAGGGTCTGATCATCCAGGCTGTTACTGCTGGCCGCACGCAAACTGACGTACGAACCACAGCCCGGCTGGTCAGGTACTGACTTTAGGTGCCTGTCCAGTGCCTTCTTGAAGACAGTCAGGGGTCTATGTATTGGTAATCCCCCTTATGTATGCTGGGAGGCAGTTGAACAGTCTTGGGCCCCTGACACTTATTGTGTTGAATTTTCAGCATTTTTTATGATTTTGTTTATTTTCCCCCTAATATAGTAAAATAATTTTTTTGCCTCTTTCACAAAGTGGAAGGAGGTGAGACAGTGATGACGTCGCCATGACGTGAGAGGCATGTCGCTCGTCGCACTATATGTATATATATTTACGTTATTATTAAAAAAATTCTTATTTTATCTATCACATGTCTTCCAGAATGATATTAGACATACAATAAATAACATACAAACATAATACAGACTCCCAAATGAATAAAAACTGACATTCTGAGAAAAGCTGTAAACTCTGATGGGTTTAGATTATTATCATTATCATGGGGGATTATACAACGCCTGGAGGGGGATGGTAGGTATTTAGGCTTAATTCAGGAAAGTGGAGCACAGATCCACTTCCCTAGATCAAGAGCCCCTCGCCAGTATCAAGGAACCTCCCATGAGGAGGGGATGTTAGGGCTTAGTTCTGACTGTAATAATAATGGATGCGAGTGGTAAGAGGCGAAGCGTAAAGCAGTGTACGCTTAACATTATAATTTGACGTTCTCTTTCTCTGGTCCACTAACACTAGAGAAAATGTGTTTGTTACTTGGGTAACTAAACAAGACTAAACCTTTCTTATGCCGAGACTCTTAAATACCGCGATTCTCTGTCTCTGTCTCTCTGTCTCTGTCTCTGTCTCTGTCTCTGTCTGTCTGTCTGTCTGTCTGTCTGTCTGTCTGTCTGTCTGTCTGTCTGTCTGTCTGTCGTCTGTCTGTCTGTCTGTCTGTCTGTCTGTCTGTCTGTCTTCTGTCTTCTTCTTCTTCTTCTTCTTCTTCTTCTTCTTCTTCTTCTTCTTCTTCTTCTTCTTCTTCTCTCTCTCTCTCTCTCTCTCTCTCTCTCTCTCTCTCTCTCTCTCTCTCTCTCTCTCTCTCTCTCTCTCTCTCTCTCTCTCTCAAACAAACAAACAAACAAAAATGCATCCAGGTAAAATGCTTGGCCGTATTTTCCTCGATATCTCGGAAGGAAGTAATTGACTTATTCATTCAACAACCTCCATTAATAATGAACAGATTGAAAAAAAATTCATCTGGTATGCAAATCTCTGGCTTCACACTGAGTGTCCAGAGTTCAATCCCCGGCTGGTGGAAATATTGGGAGTGTTTCCTTACACCTGTTGTCCCGTTTACCTAGTAAGTTAGTAGGTACCTGGGTGTAAGTCGACCAAAATAATAATTATAATATCTTTATTTCTACAAGTAAATGTACATGGTATACAGAACATAGCTGACATCAATGACACACTACTATATAGAAAGCCCCTTGTTATGCAGAGCATTTCCCTAAAACTAGGTCAGTTTTGTCCCAGGATGCGACCCACACCAGTCGACTAACAACCAGGTACCCATTTTACTGATGGGTGAACATGGACAACAGGTAGGTGTCTTATGGAAACACGTCCTAATGTTATTCAGCCTCACCGGGGATTCGAACTCCGGACCTCACCTCACCAAACCTAACCTAACCTAACCTAACCGGTCATATTGCATATTTTTTAATTACTTTTATGGTTTTAATTTCTGTTTTATTGTTTTGTTTGTGTCTTATGTGAATATTTTAGCCTTTTATCTATCCCAGCGATTTAAGTGTTTTTGTGACATTTATGTTTTTATTCAACAATTAAAACCGTCTGGCTTCGTATGCAGTGTCATCTGTTGTTTCTTCCCACATTTGATCTCTTTTCAAATTACCTCACTGCACAGTTTTTATTCACACCCTTTAAGCTTATTCTTCACTTTCGTTTATTCAGTTTCTTCCACTGGCCTAAATTACTTAGAGAAAACCTCCTGCAAATTAAAAATAAGTATGAGTTTTTGCCCCTTTTATTTAGTGTCTACCGCGCCTGGAGAACCTCCTGACGCAGGGAGTGAGCCAAGACAGCTCTGAG
Organism: Cherax destructor; assembly: GCA_009830355.1. Lineage (NCBI taxonomy): Eukaryota > Metazoa > Arthropoda > Malacostraca > Decapoda > Parastacidae > Cherax > Cherax destructor. The sequence continues at coordinate 24,597 of WNWK01004135.1, forward strand.
TATATAGTGAAGCGTCTGGAGTTGGCCATGCAGCCTGTGGAAGACAGACTGTACTTTGCAGAACCTCTCCTGCAGCAGCTGTGGCTGAGGCTCTTCCAGCACGCTACACTCCTCATGAGCATCTTCATCCAGGTGGGATGTAAATCATTTAGAAACCCGACAAGTTGAACATTGAGACCCTTGTGCAATATTTGGGAATCTTTATTGAGGAAACCTTTCGTCAGCAAGTGGCTTCTTCAGTCCAGTGGCTTCTTCAGTCCAGTGGCTTCTTCAGTCCAGTGGCTTCTTCAGTCCAGTGGCTTCTTCAGTCCAGTACAGAGAAGAACGGTGGAAGATGAGGTGGAGTTCGATTGTCTCAATCCATCAATCTCAAGATTAATGGGCTGAGCATATTGACTCAAGTGTCAGGGGACTAATTACCTCATATTTCTCCGTTCTTCTCTGCATTGGACTGAATAAGTCAATGGCTGGAGAAACGTTTGCATAATTAACATTCCCAAACATTGCACAAGTGTGTTATTCATTATACAGGTGATGTGCTCACTACTCTATACAGTACACCTCCTGCTCTTGGGCAAATGATTTAAGCGACATACAACATTAATGGACCCTCTTGCAGGCAATAAAAATTTAAACCAAATAAGTTTACTAAACCATATTGTACATGGTTTCAATGTAGACAGATTGTATTTTATATTAATGCAATTATTTAGATTAATGCTAACATGGTTAATTCTGCCCCCAAAACTGGGTTGTGTTTATATGGTAGTGTGTAGTCCATGGTCAGTGCTTGAGGGACTACTGTCCCAAGCATACTCCATGGTCTGTACTTGAGGGACTACTGTCCCAAGCATACTCCATGGTCAGTGCTTGAGGGACTACTGTCCCCAAGCATACTCCATGGTCAGTACTTGAGGGACTACTGTCCCAAGCATACTCCATGGTCAGTGCTTGAGGGACTACTGTCCCAAGCATACTCCATGGTCAGTGCTTGAGGGACTACTGTCCCAAGCATACTCCATGGTCAGTACTTGAGGGACTACTGTCCCAAGCATACTTTATGGTCAGTGCTTGAGGGACTACTGTCCCAAGCATACTCCATGGTCAGTACTTGAGGGACTACTGTCCCAAGCATACTCCATGGTCAGTACTTGAGGGACTACTGTCCCAAGCATACTCCATGGTCAGTGCTTGAGGGACTACTGTCCCAAGCATACTCCATGGTCAGTACTTGAGGGACTACTGTCCCAAGCATACTCCATGGTCAGTGCTTGAGGGACTACTGTCCCAAGCATACTCCATGGTCAGTACTTGAGGGACTACTGTCCCAAGCATACTTTATGGTCAGGGCTTGAGGGACTACTGTCCCAAGCATACTCCATGGTCAGTACTTGAGGGACTACTGTCCCAAGCATACTCCATGGTCAGTACTTGAGGGACTACTGTCCCAAGCATACTCCACGGTCAGTGCTTGAGGGACTACTGTCCCAAGCATACTCCATGGTCAGTACTTGAGGGACTACTGTCCCAAGCATACTCCATGGTCAGTGCTTGAGGGACTACTGTCCCAAGCATACTCCATGGTCAGTGCTTGAGGGACTACTGTCCCAAGCATACTCCATGGTCAGTGCTTGAGAGACGTCACTCCTCTCATCAACATTTCACTGCTGTGACCCACAAGGATCACTGCTGTGACCCACCAGGATCACTGCTGTGACCCACCAGGATCACTGCTGTGACCCACCAGCATCACTTCTCCTTTAATGAATGACTTAAATCAGTAATGTTAACAGTTGTGAATGTTCTGCCAGACTTTACTTCTCTATGTAGACCTTCAGCAAGTATATTATGTCGAATACATGACGGTAAGAGTTCCCACCTGAAGACGCTGACATTCTTACCAGTTAACATAAAACATAAAGAACATAAAAAAGGAGGAACACTGCAGCAGGCCTGTTGGCCCATACTAGGCAAGTCCTTCACAATCCGTCCCACTAACAGAACATTTGCTCAACCCAATTTTCAATGCTACCCAAGAAATAAGCTTTGACAATTCTACCCACTCATGCGTGAGTCCACTCAAATCAACCCTCTCACTCATGAATTTATCCAACCTAAATTTGAAACTACCCAAGGTCCTAGCTTCAATAACCCTACTAGGCAGACTGTTCCACTCATCAACTACCCTATTTCCAAACCAATACTTTCCTATATCCTTTCAGTTGGCACTGTTCCCAGCTGGCGAGGTTGACATCTGACAGCTGGTTATGCAGTGTTACTCTAATTTTTGTTTTTGTACATTAATGACATTTCTGACAGTTCTTATTTCCTCGTCATACATTCTGATGTAGTGAATGTAAAGTGGATCATTCTCTGATGTAGTGAATGTAAAGTGGATCATTTTCTGATGTAGTGAATGTAAAGTGGATAATTCTCTGATGTAGTGAATGTAAAGTGGATAATTCCTCAAAATGTTACTACATGTTCATTGTGCATTCTGTTATTCAGGTATATTATTGGAACATATTAAACTATAAAAAAAAAACATGAATGTCTTGCAAAATGTTGAGTAACCTCCGTAGACAGAATACTGATGGTCAGTGTTGGTTCAGGGAAGCCGACGCGAGGAGCTACGACGACTGAGGAGTGTCCTGGCTGACACACACGCCTTCCTCACCAATCAAGACGGTGTAGGACTCCAGCTCCCGGCCGAGGTCAATAAGGGTAAGACTGTAATGTATGTCTTCGCTATGTTTTTTAAAGTATACACAGTCTTCAAACATCACTAGATGTGTGTCTACGTAATATACCTACAAGGTATATCTCAACCTACAAGGAGTCGAGATATACCTACACGGGGTCGAGATATACTTACAAGGGGTCGAGATATACCTACAAGGTATATCTCAACCCCCTCAACCTGGGTCTTCTACGGTGGAGGGTGAGGCAGCTGGGTCTTCTACGATGGGGGGTGAGGCAGCTGGGTCTTCTACGATGGAGGGTGAGGCAGCTGGGTCTTCTACGATGGAGGGTGAGGTAACTGGGTCTTCTATGATGGAGGGTGAGGTAGCTGGGGCTTCTACGATGGAGGGTGAGGTAGCTGGGTCTTCTACGATGGAGGGTGAGGCAGCTGGGTCTTATACGATGGAGGGTGAGGCAGCTGGGTCTTCTACGATGGAGGGTGAGGCAGCTGGGTCTTCTACGATGGAGGGTGAAGTAACTGGGTCTTCTATGATGGAGGGTGAGGTAGCTGGGACTTCTACGATGGATGGTGAGGCAGCTGGGTCTTCTACGATGGAGGGTGAGACAGCTGGGTCTTCTGCGATGGAGGGTGAGGTAACTGGGTCTTCTATGATGGAGGGTGAGGTAGCTGGGACTTCTACGATGGATGGTGAGGCAGCTGGGTCTTCTACGATGGAGGGTGAGGTAGCTGGGGCTTCTATGGTGGAAGGTGAGGTAGCTGGATTCTGATCCTCGGCTGCCATGAGATATTTGGTTATAAGTAATTTTGCTTGTGTTGGCCAGCAGCATTAACGTGGTTAATGATGAAATAAGTAGAAGCATGGAGTGGTCTTCCTGGTTGTGCTAAACATGTGCTAGCATCTGCTGGCCGCCCACCGCTGTGTGGTGTCTGTTGTCTGGTGGTCCAAGTCTCTTTCTCTCCGCCTTGGTAAAAGGTAAGATCTTTGGCTGGCACATGCGCGACACACACACACACACACACACACACACACACACACACACACACACACACACACACACACACACATTATTAGTGGGTAGGGCTGCCCTTTTCCCCCAGAAGAGCCTGAATTCTTGGTGGCAAAGATTCAGCAAGGTGCTGGAAACATTCCTTAGAGATAACTCACGAAATCGTAATGTCACGATTGTAAAGAAACCACAGTATGGGTGGGGATTGAACTCGCGGCGAGTGAGTCGTAAAACTCCAGACCGACGTGTTAGCCACTAGGTCAGCTGGTTACAATAAGATTCATCCAACTAGGTATATTTATACATCATAGAATACCTATGCTAACCTTCCTATGTTGCATAAATATACCTAGTTGAATGAATCTTATTGTAACCAGCTGGCCCAGTGGTTAACGCGTCGGTCTGGAGTTTTATGACTCACTCGCCGCAAGTTCAATCCCCACCCGTACTGTGATTCCTTAGAGATCCTGGTACATGTTGACATGATAGTATTACACAGTTGCTGTAGATTTGTCAGCTGCAATACATGTGAATCTCCCATTCCACCACATCCCAGAAGTTTACTCCCGTTCCACCACATCCCAGAAGTTTACACCAAAATCTGGCCCAATCATCTGCATGTCGCTGCAGAAACCATGACTCCTCAGACTAGGTGACTTTTTTTTTAATCAGCTGTCCAGTTTTGGTGAGCCTGTGCCCTCTGTAACCTCAGTTTCTTGCTCTTAGCTGAAAGGGGTAGAACCCAGTGTGGTCAGCTGCTGTACTCCATCCACTTCAAAGTTTGACGTGTTGTGCATTCATAGATGCCCTTTTGCGTAATTATTTGAATTACTGTCACCTTCCTGTCTACTTGAACCAGTCAGGCGATTCTTCTCGGGATGTTTTGTATTTTTCACACCATTCTCTCTAAACTTGTATCACATTTCTTCCCATTCTGATGTTAGGTCTGAACAACAACTGAATCTCTGACCATGTCTGCTCGCTTTTAGGCATTGAGATGCTGCCACGTAATTGGCTGATTTGACATTTGCATTAACGAACATTTATACAAGTGTACTTTATATAATGTGTGTGTATTTGATGTCTGCCACAGAATATGAGTCGTTGCAAGCAGAGTTAAAGATTCTAGGAGCCACTTCGCCAGAACTTGTCTCCCAGTTCTACCATGAACGGTACCAAGAGCAGCTTAAAGAGGGACCCAATGCTTCTCGCACTCTTGTTCTTAATGTGAGTATTACAAATTTTGTAGTCACCCTTGTTAAGAGCACCATTAACTGATCTACCACGAGACTGTATTGACACAGAGCAGCAGTGCTTCTCTCTTTCTATGTTCTTATGTATGTTAATGTCAGCATCAAGACGTCAACAAAATTTAAGTGATGTATTGGATATCCACATCCGCGGACGCTGTATTTAATATTTGCTTTTATCTTTCATGTGTTGAAGGCAGCGTTCACAGAGACAGGGTTGCGGGTACATGTAGTGCAGGGACCAGGGGAGCAGGCAGGGGGCGTGCTGGTCAAAGTCAGGGTGGAGCCACAGGAATGGTTCCCCCTGGCTGATCCCTGCAAGACACACCTAGCTAAGGGCGACCCTGCGGTCTTTAATGAAATATTTAGATTGTAAGTATGGCGATAATCCTCTTATGTTTTAATACATGTAGGAGTTATATTGTGTTTATATTTGATGTCTGCAAGTTTGTGAATGAGTTGAGGTGGTGAGTCCATAGAAATGATCTCCCTTTATTCATTGTATTCTTATGTTTCGTAAATTAATTTGTACTTCGCATATTTGCAGCTACTTTGTGAATAATAATAATAATGATGATATTTAGGATACGTATTATTACTATGAATTATTGTAGCCCGAGTGTGTTTGAAGACCACATGGGAGGCGAGCAAGGCGGGGTGCTGACACTGCAGCTACGGACCCCAAGACTCCTAGGCAGCAGTGTTGTGCATTGCGAGGCTGTGTTTCCACTCTCTGAGTTGCCTCGCATCCCTGAGGCCAGTGTCCTCAGTATTCAGCACCTCCGTGTACCCCTAACCAGACCCTGGAAACTAACATGTAAGTTCCTTGCTATTGCATATAAGAACATAAGAAAGGAGGAACACTGCAGCGTACTTACTGACCCATATTGGGCAAGTTCTTATCAAACCCAAACTCAGTAACAAAAATGTTTGCCTAACCCATTTCCATTACTACCCAAGGAATAAATGAGCTTGGATAATTCTACTGACTCGTGTGCAAGTCCCACTCAAATTCAGCCTCTCTCACTCTATTTGCTTCCATTTGTATCCTCACCAACTAAGGGACTCGTAGCTCATTGGTTCCTCTTAAAGGAAAGATTATTGTCGAGATATATTCTTAATTAGATTTTGGCCACCTGTATATAGCAAATTACAAAAGTTTCTGGTCATCTCTTAAAAATGGCAAGACAACAGACCAAGCTGCATATGAGTGACTTGATTTTATAAGTCTTTCCTGAGTATCTTTACAGCTTCCTGGAATGTATAACCATACTAGAGTACATTTGATAGCTTCTGAATAGTCTCATATAGATGCTGTTCCAAAGATTTTGATTACATTGTGGATTAATAAACACTAGGCTTCCTACTGGTTGGTATAAAGTTATTTCTCTTGAGCGTTCCCTAAGAGATTCCCCACATTAAATTTACAATTATCAATATATAATTACGCAAAATTTGCATGCAGAGTGTTAAAAAGGGAGAAATAACAAAACATTAGTGCAATACACAACACAGGTGGTCTGCCTCAGAATGAAACCTTCACAACACATCTGTTTTACACCAAATGTTGCCTTTATAAAATATAAGAGAAGAGAGTCAGTGAGAGTTTGAGTTACGCACCTCCACACATGGATGAGGTATCAATATTGTGGTGAAATTTACATTCTGAAGTCATCAACAAATTTCGTTAATACACTCTACAAAATGAGGAAAGTCAGGAAATGCTTCAAACGTTCTAAATAGTCGAAAAATGCAATAAAATGACATTGTAGCACATTTTTCTTATTTTTTTTTAATGTTTCACGTATTTTTAAAAATTCATAACAAATATGTAAATTCCTTCTGGGGCAGTTGAGGAGTTACGTGGTTTTGCACTGTATGGGCAAGACACGTCGATGCTAACTTAGAGTAACTAGTTTGACGCACCTTCCCTCTTCCTAACTTCTTGTAGCATTGTTGAACGAGGGCCACGCCACGCTTCGCCCTTCTGTCATTGACAACAGCCAGTGCTGTCACTGACAACAGCCAGTGCTGTCACTGACAACAGCCAGTGCTGTTACTGACAACAGCCACTGCTGTCACTGACAACAGCCAGTGCTGTCACTGACAACAGCCAGTGCTGTCACTGACAACAGCCAGTGCTGTCACTGACAACAGCCAAGGTTGTCACTGCGACAACAGCCAGTGCTGTGCCACTTGACAACAGCCAGTGCTGTCACTGACAACAGCCAGTGCTGTCACTGACAACAGCCAGTGCTGTCACTGACAACAGCCAGTGTTGTCATTGACAACAGCCAGTGTTGTCATTGACAACAGCCAGTGTTGTCACTGACAACAGCCAGTGCTGTCACTGACAACAGCCAGTGCTGTCACCGACAACAGCCAGTGCTGTCACTGACAACCAGTGCTGTCACTGACAGCCAGTGCTGTCACTGTATTCTAACATTTCCCTCAATACAGCACTGTCATGATCCTCACTCACTCCACTCATCACAAGACTGACTTTACGCAGTTTATCATAACTTCTGTGTATACCTAACTTTGTCCTCATATTAAATATTTTAGTGATTGTAGGAGAACCAAGAAAATTACTAATTCGTTTTTCGCATTACTAATATTGGCGGCACAGTTAGGCTTGTGCATCAACAGTTATTAGATGTCTGCATATATCTTTTTTATTGTTGTATCTCTCTTATCATTGAGCCTAAGAAGAGAGATACTTAGATTTTATAATGTGTAATACAATCACAACTACGTTTACTTTAACCTTCAATTTTTGGGTGTCACTAATATGGTCGCCCCTTTGAATGTCCTGGATTATTTTCCAGAACGGAATTCGTCCACTTTCTTTTTCTTATTTGTGTTAGCTGAGGATAAATAAGTGAATAATATAGATATCCACATTGTATGATTTACAGTTTGCTTTTATTCTTATAGCGTATAAGCCGCTAGAGGCGCTGAAGAGCCGCGCCCTGGACAAGATAGCTGTGGACTTCCTGAAGGTGCTGAGTGAGCGCTGGGAGCCCAGGGACTCTTCCATCCAGATACAAGACTCACAGAAACTGAGAGCAACCTTCGCTAGGGCCAGCAGCGTCAGGAACAGCATTAAGGGAGGCAAAAAGATGTTGACTTATAAATAAGTGGCTGAAAATAAACTATTTTACCGTGATGTTAAAAGGAAGTTAATTCTTAATGCTTCACTGCCGGTTTTAATCGCTTATCCGTTCGTGTGACATACATATATGCAAGATATTCTCTTAAATCATCATTAACATTATTCACCATACACTAGTACTTTTGATTATGCATTTGATACTAGTTACAGAATTTTATTTGTGAGAGACAAAAAAATTGTTGAGAGGTTTCACTAATTTCGAAGCTAAACAAATACAATCTTCAAAATGACGACTCATGTAATTAGAATAATATCACTGTAATGGTTAACCTCTGCTTCCGCGTATTGGTATTCACAATTCTTGAATATTACGGTGTGTTAAAGACGAGTGAGGGAGCTGGGGCGCTGACGCCCTCAGACGGGCAGTTGTAGATAAATAGTCCAGAAAACCGACAAGTTCTTGAAGGAGACACTTGTGCAACACTTGGGTATCTTTATTGTGGAAACATTTCGCCAGCCAGTGGCTTCATCAGTCCATTACTGGGAAAAATGGTGAAGATCAGAAGGAGTTTGAGGTAATCAGTCCCTCAGCCTGGAGTCCATGTGATCAGTCCCTCAGCCTGGAGTTCATGTGATCAGTCCCTCAGCCTGGAGTCCATGTGATCAGTCACTCAGCCTGGAGTTGATGTGTTCAGTCCATCAATGTCGAGAAAAGTGCAACACATACTGGACTTCTATCAAGATTGATGAACTGATCACATGGACTCCAGGCTGAGGGACTGATCACATGGACTCCAGGCTGAGGGACTGATCACATGGACTCCAGGCTGAGGGACTGATCACATGGACTCCAGACTGAGGGACTGATCACATGGACTCCAGACTGAGGGACTGATCACATGGACTACATGCTGAGAGACTGATCACATGGACTCCAGGCTGAGGGACTGATTAATGTGACTCATGGCTCTGGTCTGGCGACTTTCACAATATAATAACTACAATAAGAGTTCTTGTTATAATTTAATTAAAGTTGATGGTATAGTGTTAACATCTGCACTTCACAGTAGACAAGAACATGTGAGTGAAGATTCACTGTGAACTTAAGAGAACAAGTGTGGCAATAGACCTACTTTTCCATGACGGGTCTTACTCACGCTCACCCATAATAGCTCATATATCTGTGCAATCCATTTATAAGGCTACCGAAAGATTTTGTTTTCAATCTCACTACTTAGCAATTTTTTCCACTCATTGATAACTCTAATTAATCTAGTCCTTTCCTATATCCTTCGCAAACCTAAATTGATTTGCCTTGTATCCATTGTTGAGAGTTCTGTTTTGTCTAGCTTTCTTCTGTCTCTTGTAATCGTGTTTTCCACTTGTACACTTCAAGCATATATCTGATTTTCTGTATCTTTTAGAGTAAACTAAGTGTTTTAAATCTATCTTCATTGGAAAGTCTTCTGAGCCGGGGGTATTAAGTTAGGAGAACCTCTCCTGCTTTCCAGTCTATTTATGTCTCTTCTGTAATAAGGAAACTATAAAACTGAGCCACATAATCGAATTGTGGTATACCTTCAAGATTTCTTTTATTTATACCTCTTGATATGAATCCAAGAAGTCTATTAGCTCCGGTGCTAACACTTAGGCACTGTTCCAGTGACTAAAATTCTGCTAGACACAACTGACGTATTTATCACCTTGTTCGTAATTAATGACGAACATAAATTTAGCGCTTCTTTCCAATATCTTTTTTTTACAACGCACTGTTGTCTCATTCTTTCGTTACACATTCATTTTGTAAAACAAACTATGATTCTGTAATTTCACTAAAACCTTTTGGTTTTGCTGGTATGTGACTTATGGACCAAGATGTTCAGGTCTGGCAGCAAGAACCAAATTTGTACGTAAAGATCTTCACATCACAGAATCCAGAAATGGGGAACCATTTGATCCGTGCACTGTAACCCATTCAAAATTTGGCTCATTCATTTTTTCACAGTTAGGATACATGTTAATTTTACCCTGGGTGTATCCTTTTGTATGTTCGTTTATATTTTGTCAGTTTAATAGTAATGTTGGTAGAATGTTCATGTAAATAGGATTATTTTCTTTTAGGAAATATTTCCACTTATTTAGTGGTGTAAATTATTATCATTAATGAGGAAGGACGGTAAAAAAATTACTTTATTTTTTACATATATTTTTCACATTTTTCAAAATAAAAAATCATTGAAATGTAGATTTCTTGAGAAGGAATAATTCACAGACCATGGACAGTGTTAAGGTCACCCAACGATTTTGGAAGAGTATTCAGCAGGCTGTCTCAACCATTGGATTATGTTGATAACAAAGTCATTTAACAGCTTGAGAGATTTGTTGAACTCTTCACCTGCAGTATGTCGACACATCAATCATTTAAGTAAGGAAACATCTACATGCCTTTGGCCATCGCCAACTAGAAAAGGTTCCCAGTGGACTGGTGGCAAAAGCTCTCTCTTCACACGATGAGTGTCCGGGTTCGATTCCCGGCGAAGTGGTGGAAACATCGGACGTGTTTCCTTACACCGGTTGTCTATGTTCACCCATCAGTAAAATGGGTAACTGGGTGTTAGTCGACTGGTGTGGGTCGCATCCTGGGATAAAACTGAAATAATTTACCCTAAATGCTCAGCATAACAAGTGGCTTTCTATATAGTAGTATATCATTGATGTCAGCCCAGACCTGTATACCTTGTACATGTACTTGTAGAAATAAAGATATTATATTATATATCATTATATCAAAGAAGCTGTATATTGGCGTGACACATGGGGCAGACCATGACCCCAAGTCCTGCTTTATCGTCTCCTACAAACTGGACCTGGGTCCCAGATAGTTACAGCTGGTTACCCATCTGCAGTAGCTTGTCAGAAGCATCAAAGAAATGTCAGGAACTAACCAAGTGCAACTGTAAGACAGTCAACTGCACCGGAAGATGGTAATATTTCAGTTACTTCATCGTGTATCCAACTGTGTTTCTGTGGCGGTCGATGTGGAAACAGTACATAACACTAATATTTTTAAGGCAAATAACAATAAACCATATGTGATTTGTCATCACAAAGCATATATTTGTGCATTTGGTATTGAATAATTGTGTAAAAGTTTAGCACTTTGAGTTGGCAATGTTGTAGAGACACATACAAGTGTATATGAATTATTTCCTTAAATGACTTTTATTGTTAAACAATATAGAATATTAATGATATATGTCATAGAATTTTCAGTGGAAAAATAGAACATATAAAACTTTCTATTTATTTCCCAAATATTCCTTCTGTTTTCTATTAAACGATGGAAATGCTAAGGTTAACATAGAAAAATTGTTGACTGACTTTAATTAAAGTGCCTTCAAGCCCTGGCACCCCTGCTGACCCACTACTGTAACATTCACCATCTAACTTCCATTGCAGCCACTCCCTCCACCCCTCACACCAACCCCTCCAATAATACTAGTACCTGACACTAGTCTTGGGGAAAAAAAGTATTGCCTAGTCATAAAAAAACACATTACAAAACCAATTTTACAAATACCATCCAAAAATTTACACAAGAATAATAATAAAGAGAAAACCACTAAACCAAAACAATAAGAAATAATTTTTTTTATTTCTTTGCGTAGTATACAATGTGTAGATTACATGTAATGAAATATTGTTAATCACAAAGAAGGTCACATAAGTAAAAAAAAAATAATGCCTGGTCACAGACCGGGCCGTGGGGGCGTTGACCCCCGAAACTCTCTCCAGGTAAACTCCAGGTATAAAAGTGTATATTTAAAAATGTGAAATAAATAACATCAAGTAACTAAGTCACCCATCACAACTACACAAATATAATAGTGTCAAGGTTCAGAAAACTGTTTCACATCCCAGCATAACATAACCTAACTTACACCATCATTCTCTTAACAAATGATGAACATTAGGCGTCAAGTTCTCTTTCCTGACACCCTCCTTCCTCCCCTGGGTCTACCTTCCTCCCCTGGGTCTACCTTCCTCCTCTGAGTCTACTTTCCTCCCCTGGGTCTACCTTCCTCCTCTGGGTCTACCTTCCTCCTCTGGATCTACCTTCCTCCTCTGGATCTACCTTCCTCATCTGGGTCTACCTTCCTCCTCTGGGTCTACCTTCCTCCCCTGGGTCTACCTTCCTCCCCTGGGTCTACCTTCCTCCTCTGGGTCTACCTTCCTCCCCTGGGTCTACCTTCCTCCCCTGGGTCTACCTTCCTCCCCTGGGTCTACCTTCCTCCCCTGGGTCTACCTTCCTCCCCTGGGTCTACCTAACTAGGATTAACAGCCTATTAAATTATTCAACAACATATATTTTGACACACTGACCAAAATATGAGGATGAAAAAAAGTTAGATGATTTTTAATGTGAATGTTATACATACAATATGGCCATGCCTCCTTATTTATAAATGGGTGTGCTTATTTATAAATGGGTGTGCTTATTTATAAATGGGTGTGCTTATTTATAAATGGGTATGCTTATTTATAAATATAATGCACAGCTATGATCAAATGTCTCTAATTTTTGGCATTCCGTATATATTAAAATCCTTGTATACGAAATTTGCTGTTTACTGCCGCATCTGTACATTTTTTCCCACATTTCCACTCTCCTTGCCCACCTCCCCCTGAGTTCATCCTCCTCTCCCCGTCCACCTTCCTCCCACCACCTCCTCTGTCACCTCTCCATCCCACCTCCTCTCTGCCTCACCTCCCTCTCCCCACCACCTTCCTGTTCACTTCCCTCCTGTCTACCTCCTGCCCACTCTTCCCTCTCCCCTGCCTACTTCCCTGTTCACCTCCACTACCTCCCTCTCCCTGTCTACCTTCCTCTCCCAAGTTCACCTCCTCTCCTGTCTACTCCCTCCTGTCTACCTTCCTCTCCTGTCACCTCCTGCTCACCACCTCCCCACCATCCTCCTGCCCACCTCCTCTCCATGGCTCTGCCTTCCCTGCTCACTTCCTCTGTCTACCTCCTCCCCAGCTCACCTTCCTCTCTCTCTCTCTCTCCCTCCCCAAGTTCACTTCCTCTCCTGCCCACCTCCCCCGTCTACCTCCTCCTGCCTACCTTCCTCTCCCCTGCCCGCCCCTCCCGTTCACCCTCTCTCCTCAGCCCACTTCCTGCTGCCCACCCTCCCTCCTGCCCACCTCCTCCCCCAGTTCACCTCCTCCTGCCCACCTCCTCTCCTGCCCACACTCCTGGCTCACTCCCTGCTCACTTCCTGTCACCTTCTCTCTCTGCCCATCCTTCTGTCTTCCTTGTCCATTTTCTTGCTGCCCATTTCCTGTCTACTTCCTTCCACCACTCCTCCTGTTCACCCCTCCACCTTCCTCCTGGTCTACCTCCTCTCCTGCCCACCCTCTCCTGCTCACCTTCCCTCCCTGTCTCACCTCTCTCCTGTCTACTTCCCGTCTACCTCTCCCCATCTACCTCTCACCTGGCTCACCGCCTCTCCCTGCCACCTTCCTCCCGGCCTCACCTCCCCTGTCTACCTCCTCTCCTCTCCCCGCCCACTTCCTGCCCACCTCCTCCTGTTCACCCTCCCACCTCCTCTCCTGCCCACTTCCTGCTCACCTTCCTCCCTGTCTACCTTCCTTCCCCTGCCCACCTCCCTCCTCCACTGACTTCCCTGTCTACTCCCTCATCTCCCCTGTCTACCTTCCTCTCCCCTGTCTACCTCCTCCCCTGTCTACCTTCCTCTCCACCTTCCTCTCCTGCCCACCTTCCTCTGCCCACTCTCTCCCTGTCTACCTTCCCTCCTGCCCACTTCCTCTCCCTGCCCACCTCCGGTCTACCTCCCTGGCCCGCCCTCCCGGCCCACCTCCCTGGCACTCTCCCTGCCTACCTTCCTCCTGCCCTCACCTCCTGTCTACCTCCTGCTCACCTCCCTCTCCCCGTCTACCTCCTGCTCACTCCTCTCCCTGCCCACCTCCCTCTCCTGCCCACCTCCTCCCTGTCTACCTTCACCTCCTCTCCCTGCCCACCTTCCTCCTGTCTACCTTCCTCCTCTGTCTACCTTCCTTCCTGTCTACCTTCCTCTCCTGTGTCTACCTTCCTCCCTGCCTTCCTCTCCCCACATCTTCCCTCCACCCATTTCCTGTTTGCCTTCCTCTCCTGTCTGCCTTCCCTGCCTTCCCCCTGTCTACCTTCCCTCTCCTGTCTACCTTCCTTCCTGTCTACCTTCCCGTTCACCTTCCCTCCCTGCCTTCCCTGTCTACCTTCCTCTGTTCACTCTCCTCTCTCCTGGGTTCACCTTCCTCTGCCCACCTCCTCTCCTGCCCACTTCTCCCTCTCCTGCCCACTCTTCCCTGTCTACTTCCCACGTTCACCTCCTGCCCTCTCCACCCTCCTCTCCTGCCCACCCTCTCCCTGTCTACCTCCTCCCCTGCTCACCTCCTGTCTACTCCTCTCTCCCTGCTCCACCTCCTCTCCCCACCACTTCCCCGTCTACCTCCTCTGTCCCACCTTCCTCCTGCTCACTGTCTACCTTCCCTGCTTACTCCCTCTCTCTGTTCACTTCTCCTTCCCTGTCTACCTCCTCCCTGCTCCACCTTCCTCTCCCCTGTCTACCTCCCTCTCCCTCTGTCACCTTCCTTCCCTGCTCACTCCCTCCCTGTGTTCATCTCCTCTCCCTGTCTACCTTCCCTCCCCGTCTACTCCACCCACCTCCTCTCCCCTGCCCACCTCCACCTCTCCCTGCCCGCTCCCTCCTCTCTCCTGCCTCCTTCCCCACCACCTTCCTCCCTGCCCACTTCCCTGCCCACCTTCCTCTCCTGCCCACCCTCCTCCCCTGTCTACCTTCCTCCCTGCCCACCTTCCTCCTCCACCTCCCCTCCTGCCACTCCCTCCTCTCCTGCCACCTCCCCTGTCTACCTTCCTGCCCCACCTCCTCACCTCCCCCGTTCACCTTCCTCTCCCCTGTCTACTTCCCTTCCCTGTCTACCTCCCTCTCTCCCTGTCACCTTCCCTGCCTCACCCCCTCTCTCTCCTGTCTCACTTTCCGCACTCCTTCCCTCTCCCTGTCTACCTTCCCTGCTCCGCCCCCTCCCCACCACTTCCTCTCCCCCAGCTCACCCTCCCCTGTTCCAGCCTCCTCCACCTCCCTTCCTCCCCGTCTACTTCCTCTCCTGTCTACCTCTGTTCACCTCCTGCTCACTCTGCCCACCTCCCTTCCCTGCAGTCACCTTCCTCTGTCTACCTTCCTCTCCCTGTCTACCTTCTCCTGTCTACCTCCCTGTCTACCCTCCCCTCCCCCTGCCTTCCCTCCCCTGCTCACTTCCCTGTCTGGTCTTCCCTCTCCTGTCTACCTTCCCCTCTCCTGTTCACCTTCCTCTCCCTGTCTACCTTCTCTCCCCGGTCTACCTTCCCTTCCCGGTTCACTTCCCTCTCCTGTCTACTTCCTCCACCTCCTCTCCTCTGCTCACTCTTCCCCTCTCCTGTTCACCTCCTCTCCGCTCACTCCCTCTCCTGCTCACCTCTCCCCGGCCTTCCTCCCCTGTCTGCCTTCCCTGTTCACCTCTCCCTCCCCTGCCCACTCTGCCCACTCCTTCCTCTCTGCTCTTCATCTTCCTCTCCCCAGCCCACCTTCCTCCTGCTCACTTTCCTCTCCCCAGTTCACCTTCCCCTCTCCCTGTCTACCTTCCTCTCCTGCTCACTCTCTCTCCCCAAGTTCACCTTCCTGCCCACCTTCCTCTGCCCACTTCCTTCCCTGTCTACCTTCCTGCCCACCACAAACTTGTATAACATCTTGGCAACAACTCTGAAATATCTATTCCTTGAGTTTTACCCACATAACATTCTGGTAGGCTAGTTTACTGTGCACTTACATCCATCCCGTGGATGGTAGTGGCCAGTTTACTGTACCCTGACCATCCCGTGTGGACTCAGAAAAGGTTTAATGTGTACCCCATATCTTCATCCTGTGGATGGTAGGTGTACTCCCTATATTCATCCTGTGGATGGTAGTGGCCAGTTTACTGTATCTATATCCATCCTGTGGATGGTAGTACAGTTTCACGTACCTATATGATCCATCCCTGTGATGATAGTGGCTAGTTTACTGTGTACTCCATAATTATCCTGTGATGTGATAAATAGTTTACTGTAAAATTTATATCCATCTCTGTGGATGGTAGTGAAGGTTGTGTACTCCATATCCATCCTGTGGATGGTAGTATTAGTTTACTGTGTACTCATATCCACCCTTGTGGATGATAGTGCTAATAATGGGGCTCTATATCTGATCTGTGGATGGTAGTGGCTGGCTTACTGTGTACCTATATCCATCCTGTGGATGTAGTGGCTAAAGCGACTGTGCACTTCATATCCATCCTGTGGATGATATGGCCAGTTTGCCCCTTACATCCATCCTGTGGATGGTAGTGGCCAGTTTACGTAATTCATAATCCATCCAAGATGGTGTGGCCAGTTTACCGTATCATATCCATCCCGTGGATGGTGTCAGTTTACCGTGTACTCATATCCATCCTGTGATGGTAGTAGCTAGTTTAATGCAATTCTCATATCCATCCGTGGATGCAGGAATTAAAGTTTACTGTGCACTTCATATCCACTTGTGGATGGAAAAGAAGCTTACTGTGCACTACATATCCATCTCCGTGGATGGTAGTGGCTGTTTAATGTGCACTCATATCCATCCCTGTGGATGGTGCATCTCCAGTTTACTGTGTACCCTCATCAATCCGATGGTAGTGGCTATGTACCTCAGTGATTCATCCCAATGGATGGTAGGTGGCTAGCTATCATGACTACATATCCATCCTGTGGATGCAGTGGCCAGTTTACCAGCACTTTACATCCATCCTGTTGATGGCAGTGGCCAGTTTAATGTACTCCCATATCCATCCTGTGATGGGTAGGCTATATCGTGCACCTTATATCCATCCGTGGATGATAGTGGCCAGTTTACTGTGTACTCATATCCATCCTGGATGGCAGTGGCCAGTTTACTGTGTACTTATATCCATCCTGTGGATGGTGGTGGTTGTTTATCAGCACCACATATCCATCCTGTGGATACAGTACTTCCAGTTTATTGTGCACTTCATCCATCCCGTGGATGGTAGTGGCCAGTTGTGTATCTCATATCCATCCTGTGGATGGCAGTGGCTAGTTTACTGCACTACATATACATCCTGTGGATGGTAGTATAGTTTTACTGTGCATCACATATTCATCCCGTGGATGGTAGTGGCTAGTTTACTGTGCAATTTCATATCCATCCTGTGGATGCAGTGGCCAGTTTAATGTGTACCTCATATCCATCCTGTGATGGTAGTGGCTAGCTTTACTGTACCCCATATTCATCCTGGGTTAATGGTAGGCCAGTTTACCAGCATCATATATCCATCCTGTGGATGGTAGTGGCCAGTTTACTGTGTACCTCATATCCATCCTGTGGATGCAGTGGCTTACTGTGCACCCCATATCCAATTTGATGGGCAGTGGCCAGCTTACTGTGTACTTCACATCCATCCTGTGGATGGTAGTGGCCAGTTTACTGTGTACCTGAGACCACCTGTGGATGGTAGGTGGGCTAGTTTACTGTGCATTCACATCCATCTCCGTGGATGGTACTGGCTATTTACTGTCACATGATTCATCCAGATGGTAAATAGTTTACTGTGTACTCATATCCACATCCTGTGGATGGTAGTGGCCATTGATTGTGCACTCATATCCGATCCGTGGTGGCAGTGGCCAAAGCCAGTACTCATATCCATCCTGTGGATGGTAGTACAGTTTACTGTGGTTCATCCATCTCAGATGGCAGGCTAGTTTACCGTGCACTACATATCCATCCCGTGGATGGTAGTGGCCAGTTTATCAGCACTACATATCCATCCTGTTGATGTAGTGGCCAGTTTCATCTGTGCACCTCATATCCAGGGGATGGTAGTGCCAGTTTAGCTGTACTTCATATCCACGGTGGATGGTGTGGCCAGTTTACTGTGTACTTCATTCATCCTGTGGATGGTAGTAATAGTTTCATTGTGCATCTACATATCCATTCCGTGGATGGTGTGGCCAGTTTACTGTGTACCTCATATCCATCCTGTGGATAGAAGTGGCTAGTTGTGTATCACATAATTCATCCTGTGGATGGTAGTAGCTGTTTACTGTGCACTTGATATCCATCCCGTGGATAGAAGTGTGGTTGTTTACTGTGTGACACATATCCATCCTGGATGGTAGTGGCTAGCTTACTTGTGCATTACATAACCATCTGTGATGGTGTGGCTAGTTTACCAGAACTACACATTCATCTCTGGGATGGTAGGCTAGTTACTGGGCATTACATCATCTCCGTGGATGGTAGTGGCCAGTTTAATGTGTATTATATCCACTCAAAGGATGCAGGCCAGCTTACTATACTACATAACCATGTGGATGGTAGTGGCCAGTTTACTGTGCATTTCATAAATCATCCTGTGATGGTGGCTAGTTTACTGTGCACTCATAATCAACTTATGTGCAGTGGCCAGTTTACTCCAGCACTGCCACATCCCGTGGATGCAGTGGCCAGTTTACTGTGCACTACATATCCATCCGTGGTAGTGCCAGTTTACTGTGCACCCCCTGCAGCATACATCCTGTGGATGGTGGAAAAGGCTTGTTTCACTGCTTGTCACATATCCATGCTGTGGATGGTAGTGGGGCTAGTTTCTGTGTACTGCTATATCCATGCCAGGGATGGTAGTGGCTATTGTATTTGGTACTACATCCATGCTGTGACAGGCCAGTTTAATGTGTACTACATATCCATGCCGGATGAAAAATAGTTTACTGTGTACCACAGGATCATGCTGTGGATGGTATTATTTAATGTGTACTCACATATCTGTTGTTGGATGGTAGTGGCCATTTACTGTGCAATTACATCCATGTGGATGGTTGTGGCTAGTTTACCGTGTACTATGATATCCACCTGTGGATAGCGTGCTGCTTACTGTGTACCACATATCCATCCTGTGGATGGTAGTATTGTGTTTAATAAAACTGGAGACCATCCCGTGGATAGAGGTCAATAGTTTACTAAATACTACATATCTTATCCTGTGGATGGTAAAATAGTTTACGTGTACACATAACCATCTCCGTGGATGGTAGCTAGTTTACGAATTCACATCCATCCTGTGGATGGGTAGTGGCCAGTTTACTGCATGCGATAACCATCCTGTGGAGGGCTAGTTACTTGTGTGATACATATCCATCCTGTGGATGTAGTGGCCACTTAGATTCACTTCACACCATCCCGTGGATGGTGTATAGTTAATGTGCATCATAACCATTCCGTGATGGTAGTGGCCAGTTTTACTGTGTACTGCCACAACCATCCTGTGGATTTGCAGGCTGCTTAATGCACCTCATAACCATCCTGTGGATGGTAGTGGCCAGTTTACTGTGCACCTCATAATCATCCTGTGGATGGTGTGCCAGTTTACTGTGACCACATATCCATCCTTGATGCAGGCCAGTTTACTGTGCACTACATATCCATCCTGTGGATGGTGGCCAGTTTACCAGCACTTACATCTGATCCCGTGGATGGTAGGCCAGTTTGCACGTTTACTGCTACATCCATGCTGTGGATGGTAGTGGCCAGTTTACCGTGTACCACATATCCATGCCAGATGGTAGTGGCCAGTTTATCGTGTACTACATATCCATGCTGTGGATGGTAGTGGTTTACTGTACTACATATCCATGTTGATGGTGGTTTTCAGTTTACTGCATCACATATCCATGCCGTGGATGGAAAATAGTTTACGTGTACGTTACACCCGTGATGGTAGTGTGCATCACATATCCATCCTGTGGATGCAGGGCTGAAGCATTGTACTTTACATCCATCCGATGTTAGTGGCCGTAGTTTACTGTGTAATTGCTATATCCATCCTGTGGATGGTATAGTTTACCGTGCAATTATGATCCATGCTGTGGATGGTAGTGGCCAGTTTGGTCAGCACTACATATCCATGCCAGGATGGTGAAGCAGCGCACCTCATATCCATCCCGTGGATGGCAGTAGTACATTACCAGCACCTCATATCCAACCCGTGGATGGTAGTGGCCAGTTTACTGCACCTCATCTGCTGTGGATACAGGCTAGTTTACTGTGTACTCACATATCCATGCTGTGGACAGTGGCCAGTTTACTGTGCATCACATATCCATGCCAGATGGTAGTAAGGTTTACTGTACTACATATCCATGCTGATGGTAGTGGCCAGCTTCTGAGTACCACATATCCATGATGGTAGCCACGCACTTCATATCCATCTCCGTGGATGGTGGTAATAGCCACGCACCCCATTCAACCTGTGATAGTGGCTGCTTACTACAGCACCTCATATCCATCCTGTGGATGGTAGTGGCTGAAGCACTGTGTACTAAATATCCATCTTGTGGATGGTAGTGGCTGGTTTACTGTGCACCTCATATCCATCTCCTGTGGATGGTGAAAATAGTTTATCAGTACTCACATGATTCATCTCTGTGGATGGTAGTGGCTGGGTTACTGTAATATATCCATCCTGTGGATAGTAATAATGATGTGCCCCATATCCATCCTGTGATGGTAGTGGCCACGACTGTGCATCACATCCATCCTGTGGATGGTAAAAATAGTTTACCGTGTACTACATAACCATCCCGTGGATGGTAGCCAGTTTATTGTGTACTCACATATCCATCCGTGGATGGTAGGCTATTGATTGTGTACTACATAACCATCCCGTGGATGGTAGTGGCCAGTTTACTGTACTCACATATCCATCCTGTGGATGGTAGCACAGTTTTACTGTGTACTCACATATCCATCCTGTGATTAAAATAGTTTACTGTTCCATATCCATCTAGTTGAGGGAAGCCCAAGAGCAAGTGGATACCACGAGGCCCAGCAACTAGATTACAACAGTACATGTGAATAAATATCATTGCCGTACGCATTTATTGGTCGGGTCGGTTGCTGTTGCTGTCTCGTGAATGCGGCAAAACGCTTTCCAAGTCTGAAATTATTAATTTACGATGATAAAAGATTTTACCCCCGGTTTTTTTCGTTTCACGGGCATTTTATTGACTCCGAATAATAGATTACAGCAACAAAGCTTCCCATGCACTTGGTTATTGGGAATAGCCTCGTTAAAAACTATGGTAATGGCGAACTTTGTTAGTTGTCGTCGACAAAGACCAAGTGTTTCCTGCGTCTTTATTATTGCACGTCATCACAGGTAGTGAAAGGTCGCACAAAGCTCTATTTTACGTATGCTTTATTGTTGAGGTGGGTCAGCTTCACTTCCAGCAGACTGACCAGATACCCCGCCAGTGAAGACTGTAGCCTAGCAGAGTTTCAGCAATCATTACTTCCATCATACCAACATGGACGAGACATATTGTTCAGTGTGTTTGAGATATAATTATATCACACACTTCATCCTGCTCTGCCACACTCAATTCTTCATCTCCTGGTTTACATCAATACACCATCTTCATCTCATTATACTTTCATTGGCTAATTACACCTTCATCTTTAATACATCAAGCAATACTACACCCTTCAATCCCCGCCACACCACACCTACCTAAGATGCTTCGTTAGCTATGTTAGGTCAGAAACCCCATCACCCAGCCCATCCCAGGGACGCCACAAGAAGCTCCTGTCCTCTGCACATCATCTAGGGCAGATTCTGAAGGATGTGAACTCCCAGGGCATGATGAGCTCACTCTACGTGGCCTGATCTTTGATAAGACCACGTAGAGCTCCCTCCATCAATATCAGCCACGTAGAGTCTTCCATCAAGCACCAGCTTACTGTAGAGTCTTCCATCAAGACCAGCCACGGGAGTCTTCACAAGACCAGCCACGCCTTCCATCAAGAACAGGTCACGGACAATCCATCAAGATCAGGCCACGTAGAGTCAACCATCAAGATCAGCCACGGGAGTCTCCTCCATCAAGACCAGGCCACGTACTTCCATCAAAGATCAGGCCACGTGCGTCTTCCATCAAGTTCAGGCCACGTAGTCTTCATCATGAACAGGGCCACGTAGGAGTCTTCCATCAAGAACAGCCACGTAGAGTCTTCCATCAAGATCAGCCACGTAGAGTCTTCCATCAAGACGCCACGTAGAGTCATCAAGATCGTGCCACGCAGAGTCTTCCACGCGATCAGTGGCCACGAGTTCTCCATCGCGATCAGCCATGAGCTCCATCGTTATCAGGCCACGTGAGTCATCAAGATCAGGCCAGCGTAGAGCCTCCATCGCTTCCAGCCACGTAGAGTCAATCATCAAGATCAGCCGTTGAGCCTCTCCATCAAGATCAGGCCATGTAGAGTCTTCCATCAAGATCAGGCCACGAGTCATCAGGCCAACCATCAAGCTAGATAGATGGAAAGCCCATTTACCTGAAAATTTTCCTCATTCTCTTTACATTTTTATTTCTCTTTTCTTTATACACTGCTATCTCGCATCAAACAACGATTGCATCACCCAAGTTATTTACTCTACATGGTTTTTGAAACGGCAAAAGAACTAGGTGTCTGAAAGTTGTTGTCACAGAGGGTGGAGGCTGGTGGCGCATCAGAGGGTGAGGCTGGTGGCAGCCAGGAGAGTAGCACAGAGGGTGGAGGCCGGTGCAGTGAGCAAAGACACAGAGGGTGCAGGCTGGTGGCAGGAGAGCACACAGACGGTGAGCTGCGCGCAGGAGACATAGGGTGGAGGCCGCAGCAGAAGATCACAGGGTGGAGCTGGTGGCGCGAGAGAGCACACATAGGGTGGAGGTTGGTGGCAGGAGAGCAGCATCACAGAGGGTGGAGGCTGCGTGCCAGTGAGAGCAGCATCACAGAGGGTGGGAGGCTGGTGGTACAGGTGAGCATCACAGAGGTGGAGGCCAGTGCCACCATGGCAAGAGTAACATCACAGAGGGTATGCCGGCAGCACACAGGGTGTGGAGCTGGTGGCACAGGAAGCAACACATCAGGTGGATGGTGGCACAGGAGAGACAGAGGTGGAGGCTGCAGTGAGAGGCGATCACGAGTGGTGAGGTTGCAGAGCACAGAGGTGAGGCTGGTGGCATGAGGAGAGCATCACAGAGTGGTGAGGTTATGGCAGGCTTGGGTGAGAGCAGCATCACAGAGGCTGGGTACAGGAGTAGGGAGGAGGCTGACATGCTGGTGGCATATACATCACAGAGGGTGGGATGTGCTGGTGGCAGCGAGAGTAGCATCACAGAGGGTGGAAGCTGGTGCTACTGTACAGGTGCAGACACACATAGCTGGTGGGAGAGGAGAGTAAACACAGTACAGCCAGGCTGGTGGGAGGCAGCATCACAGAGGGGTGGAAGCTGGTGCCACTGTGCTGGGTGGGAGAGGAGAGAGCACCAGCTTCACCTCTGTGATGCCACTTCCCCCACCAGCAACAGTAGCTACCAGCCCACTCCCAGCCACTCTCCCTCTCCCACCAGCACAGAAAACAGTCACCACTGTGATGCTACTCTCCTCCACTAAGCACAGTACCACCAGCTCACCCCTCTGCTACTCTTCCACCAGCACAGTAAGGTCTGTGCTTCACCCCTCTGATGCTACTTCCCACCACCACAACAGTACACCAGCCTCCACCCCCGTGATGGCATTTTCCACCACCAGTGATGTGGTGAAATCACAGCCCCTCCCTCAGATGCCACTCTCCTGTACCACCAGCCTCCACCCTCAGATGCTACCTCCCTGCACCACCAGCCTCACCCTCTGTGATGCCACTCTCTGTACCACCAGCTCACCCTGTGATACTTCCGTACCACCAGCCTCACCCTCTGTGATGTTACTCTTCCAGCATCACTGAGCTCCACCTCTGTGATGTTGCACTCTCCACCAGCATGGTAGCACCAGCTCACCTCTGTGATGGTACTTCTGTAATGTTCAGGCCTCTGCCTCTGTGATGCTACTCTGTACACCTGAAAAAGAGAGCACCAGCTCCACCCTGGGATGGTACTTTCCCAATTTGACATGGTAAAGCACCACAGCCTCCACCCCAGGATACTCCTGCACCACCAGCCTCCACCTCTGTGATGCCACTCTGTACCACCAGCCCCACCCTCCAGATGCCATCTGTACCACCAGCCTTCCACCATGTGATGCCACTCCTGTACCACCAGCCCCACCTCTGTGATGCCACTCCCAAAATTACCCAGTTCACCCTATGTGGATACTTCCACCACAGCTCACCGTCTGTGATACCTCCCACCACCAGCCCACCCCGTGATGCCACCTCCCACCACCAGCCCACCCCCGTGATGCCATTCCTGTACCACTGTTCCCACCCTCTGTGATGCTACTCCTGTACCACCAGCCTCCACCTCTGTGATGCTACCTGTACCACCAGAATAATAATCTTTTCAGACACACCCAGTTCACGTTCAAAACCATGCATAATAAACAGGTGATGACCTGCTTGGATGAATACTTGATGTATAAAGAAAAGAGAAAGAAGAAATGCAAGAAATGAGAAAATTTTTCGGAAGAATGGCCCCATCTACCCAGCTTGATGGTTGACTCTACGTGGCCCGATCTGATGGATGACTCCCACGTGGCCCGATCTGATGTTGACTCACGGCCTGGATCTTGATGGAAAGACTCAACGTGGCCTGATCTTTGATGGTTGACTCTACGTGGCCTGAGCTTGATGGAGACCCTACGGGCCTGATCTTGATGGAGACCACGTGGCCCGATATTGATGGAAGACTCTACGGCCTGGGATCTTTGATGGAAGACTCTACGCGCCTGATCTTTGATGGAAGACTTCGATGTGGCTCGATCTTGATGGAAGACTCCACGGCCTGATCTTGATGGAAGACCTTGCCGGTTTGATCTGATGGAAGACTCCACGCCTGCTCCTTGATAGCACTTACGGCCTACCCGATGGGCACTACGGCCTTGAATCTCTGCGGAAGACAATTGGCGGCCTTGATCTTGATGGAAGACTCTACGGCCTTTGATGGAGGACTCTAATGGCCTGATCTTGATGGTTGACTCTACGTGGCCCGATCTTGATGGGTTGACTTCACGGGCCTGTTCTTTTGATGGAAGACTCTACGGGTCAATCTTGATAGAAGACTCTACGTGGCCTGGTCTTTGATGGAAGACTTACGTAGGTTGGAATTGATGGAAGACCTTACGTGGCTCGATATTGATGGAAGACTCTACGTGGTCTCATCAAGATCATGGCCACGTGAGCCCTCCATCTTGATAGAAGACTATCATTCTGAGGTTCACAATTCCTTCAGGAATCGCCCTAAGATGAGGAAATGAGGACCATATTTCTTGGAAGCGTCCCCTGGGATGAACCTTGGGCCAGGTGATGGGGCTTCAACATAGCCAATGAAGCATCTGAGAAATTTGGGTGTAGCCAGGATGAAGGGTGGAGTGTAGCCGGTGGCCAGATGAAGGGTGAGTGGAAGCCAGGCCAGGATGAAGGTGTGAGTGTAGCTGGTGTAAGCCAGGGATGGAAGGTGAGTGCAGCTGGCGTGGTTGTGGATGAAGGGTGAGACAGCTTGCCCTATGTCCAAACACTGCCTGAACATCTGCTCGTCCATGTTGGCATGATGGAAGTTAGCTGATTATTGATAACCTGCTAGGCTACCCAGCACTGGCGCAGTTCGGTCACCTGCTGAAGGAGGTTGAAGCTGACACCGCAACAATAAACATACACAAAATGAGAATTTACTAGCACGACCTTTCACTACCTGGGTGAAACGCCTAAATAATAAAGACTTAGGAAACACTTGTCTTTGCTTTGTCACGAACTAACTTAATAAAGTTCCTCGCCATTTACTCTTATGGTTTTAACGAGTTGTTCAGCAAACCAAGTGCATAGGAAACTTGTGTTGCTGTAATCTGTTATTCAGGTCAATAAACGCCATCGAAACGAAAAACCGAATTACGTCACGCATGCATAAATGGTAATTGTCACTGACTTGGAGGAAAGCAAAAGCTGCCAGAATTTTCACGAGAATAAACAAACAAAACTGACCAGACCAATGCGTACAGCTTGCAGGACATTTATTCATGTATTCACAATCTAGTTGGTTGGCCTCGTGAGACCATATTCTTGGCTTCCCTCAACTAGATGGATATGGTACACATAACCAGCCACTACCATCCACAGGATGGATATGTAGCACACAGCAACCAGCCACTACCATCCACAGGATGGATATGAGTAAAAGTAACCAGCCACCACCATCCACAGCATGGAATGGGCCAGTAAACCAGCCACTACCATCCACAGCATGATATTAGTACAAGAAAATAGCCACTACATCCAGGATGGATATGTAGACACAGGGCTAAAAACAACATCCACAGGATGATTATAGTACAGGGAAATAAAAAACTACCATCCCAGATGGATATGAAAAATAAACAGCCATACCATCCACAGGATGATAAGGGAACAGTAACTAGCACTACCATCCAAGTTTGGGTATGTAGTAAAAGTAAACTAGCCACTACCATCAACATTGTTGAAGGAATGATACATAAAAAAGCCCTAATGGGGCCACGGTAAATAAAACATTTCCCATCCACAATGGATATGTAGACACAGAAACCAGCCACCACCATCCATGATATGGGTAAACAGTAACCAGCCACTACCATCCACAGATTATATGAGACAGTAAACTAAACCACTACCACCACAGGATATGTAGCAAAGAAACTGTTTTTACTAACCCCCCAGGATGGATATGAGTACAGTAACCAGCCACACCATCCACAGGATGAAGAGTACAGTAAACATATCCATCCACAGATGGTATGAGGTACAGTAACCAGGGCCCCTACCACCACAGGATGGTTTGTAGTACACAGTAAATTAGCCACACCATCCACAGGATGGTTATGAGGCACAGTAAATTTGCCACTACCATCCACAGATGGTAGAGGTGCAGTAATTAGGGCCCCTACCATCCACAGGATGGATATGACACAGTAACCCGGGCCCCTCATCCACAGGATGGTTATGGGAGCACACAGTAAACTTTGCACTACCATCCACAGATGGATATGTAGTTCACAAAAGCACCATTCACAGGATGGTTATGGACACAGTAAACTAGCCTACCATCCACAGGATGGATATGTAGTACACAGTAACTAAAAAATTTATCAAGATGGATATGAGAAAAGTAACAGCCACTACCATCCACAGGATGGATATGTAGCTACAGTAAAATTTGCCACTTCTATTCACAGGGTGGATATGTAGTACACAGTAACAGCCACAACCATTCACATGATATGTACAAAGTAAACTAGCCACTACCATCAACAGCATGGGTATGTAGTACACAGGGAAACCAGCACTACCATCCACAAGGGGTTTGGGTATGACACAGTAAACCAGCCACACCATCCACAGCATGGATATGTAGGTAACAGTAACCAGCCACTACCATTCAAGAAGGAATGAAAAAGTAAAAGCCACTACCATTCACAGATGGATATGAGGAAAGTAACCAGCCATACCATCCACAGATGGATAGTGGCAAAAGTAAATTAGCCACTACCATTCACAGATAAGAGGAAAAAGTAAATTTCACTACATCCACAGGATGGGTATAGTGCACAGTAACCAGCCAATTTCCATCCACAGGATGGATAGTGCACAGTAACCAGGGCCCCTACCATCCACAGGATGTTATGAGGGGCACAGTAAACCAGCCACTACCATCCACAGGATGTTAGGGGCACAGTAAACTTTTTTCCCCTATCCACAGGATGGTTATGTGTACAAATAAACTAGCCACTACCATCCACAGGGTGGATATGTAGTACAGAAAAAAGCCACTACCATCCACAGGATGGTATGGGAAACAGTAACCAGCCACTACCATCCACAGGATGGATATTTTAGTTCACAGTAACCAGCCACTACCATCCACAGGATGGTTATGGAGTAAACAGTAACCAGCCACTACCATTCAGATGGAATGTAGTACCCCAGTAACTAGCCACTTCTATCCAAGTGTTTTTTAAGGGGCAAGGAAATAGGGCCCCTACCATCCACAGGAGGATATGAGTACAGTAACCACACTTAAACACAGGGGTGGATAGAGGACACAGTAACCAGCCACTACCATCCAGATGGATATAGCAAAAGTAACTAGCCACCACCATCCACAGGATGGATATGAGGACACAGTAAACTAAAACCACTACCATCCACAGGATGGATATGAGGAACAGTAACCAGCCACTACCATCCACAGGATAGATATGAGGTAAATAAACCAGGGCCCCTATCAAAAGGATGGATATGTAAAAAAACAGTAAACAACTACCATCCAGGATGGATATGTAGTGCACAGTAAATTAGCCACTACCATCCACAGGATGGATATGGGGGCACACAGTAACCAGCCACTACCACCACAGGATGGATATGGGGTCACAGTAAAAGCCACTACCATCCATGATGGTACAGTAAACAGCACTACCATCCACAGAATGGAAGAGGTCACGTAACTGCACTACCATCCACAGGGTGGATATGTAGTGCACAGTAAAGCCAGTACCATCCACAGGATGGATATGCGTAAACCAAAACCAATTTCCATCCACAGGATAGATATGAGGCACAGTAACCAGGGCCAATTTCCATCCCCAGGATGGATATGAGGACACAGGAACAGCATCATCCACAGGTGGATATGTGCACAGTAACAGCCATACATCCAAGGGATGGATATGGGCAAAAGTAATTAGCCACTACCATCCAAAAGGATGGATATGTAGTGCACAGTAACCAGCCACTACCATTAACAGATGGATATGGGGACACAGTAATTGCAAAAAATCCACAGAAGATATGGAGGCACAATAAATTTGCACTACCACCCAGGATGATATGAGGGCACAGTAAAAAGCACTACATTCACAGGATGGATATGAAAAGGCAGTAAACAGCACTACCATCACAGAGATATAGTGCACAGTAATAGCAATTATTCACAGGATGGATTGAGGACCCCAGTAAATAGCCATACATCACAGGATGAATGAGGCACAATAAAATAGGTACTACCATCCAGATGATATGTGGAAAATAAATTTGGGCCCCTACCATCCACAGATGGATATAAGGACAAGAACTAGCCACCCCACCATCCCCAGATATTTTTGAGGTACACAGTAATAGCCAATACCAAACCCACAGGATGGATATAAAAAAGGAAAGTAAATTTTGCCAATTTCCATCCACAAATTTTGGGAAAGGCACACAGCAACCAGCCACTACCATCAACAGGATGGATATGAGGTACAGTAATTTTGGGCCCCTACCATCCACAGGATGGATGATGAAAAAAAAAAATAGCCACTACCAAACACAGATGGATATAGGACACAGTAATTAGCCACCAACTACAGGATTGATATGAGGTAAACAGAACTACTACCATCCACAGGATGGATATGGGGGGTGCACAGTAAATCCACCACACAGATGGATAAGAAAAAAAAAGAAAACCACTACACCCCCAGAAGATAAGGGGGACAGTAACTAGCCACTACCATCCAAAAGATGATATGAGGCACAGAAATTAGCTAAAAACATCCACAGGATGGGTGGGGGACAAAAGAATAGGGCCCCTACCATCCAGATGATATGAGGCCCAAGAAAAAAAGCCACCATCCAGGATGGATATGAGGACACAGTAAATTTTGCTTACCATCCACAGGATGGATATGAGGCACAGACCAGCCATATCATCCACAGGATGGATAAGGGGGGTACAGTAAATTTGCCACTACCATCCACAGGATGGATATGGGGGCCGGGAAATTAGCACTACCAACACAGGATGGATATGAGGCATTAACTAGCCATCACCCGGATGAATGGGCACAGGAATTTGCCACTACCATCCACAGGATGGATTGGGTACACAGAAAGGCCACCACCATCCACAGATGGACATGGGAAAGAACAGCCACTTTTCATCCCCAGGATGGGTATGGACACAGAACTTAGCCACTATTTACCACAGGATGAATGGGACACAGTAACCAGCCACCACCATCCACAATTTTTTAAAGACAAAAGTAAAGCCACCACCATCCACAGGATGGATATGGGGTACACAGAACTAGCCACTAAAAATCCCAGGATGAATATGGGGCACAGTAAACTAGCCATACCGTCCACAGATGGATATGGGACACAGACCCCCCGCCACTTCATCCAAGATGAAGGAAAAAAAGTAACCAGCCACCACGAGAATCAACATGTGATAAAAAATCCCAAAGAATAGATATTTTAGAGTTGCTGCCAGATGTTATAGGTGGGGGGGAGAGGAGAGGGGAAGGGACAGGAGAGGAAGGTAGACAGGGGGAGGAAGGTAGACAGGGGGAAGAGGTGGAGAGGAAGTAGACAAAGGGGATAGCTGAGACAGGGAGAGTAAAGACAGGGGGGAGGAAAGGGGGACAGGGAGGGAAAGGAGGCAGGAGGAAAAGGGAGGAGAGGAGCACAGGAAAAAGGAAGGACAGAGAGGAGGAGACAGGGAGAGGAAGGTGAAAAGGAGAGAAGAGACAGGAGGGGGGAAGTAGGCAGGGGGGAGGGGGGGGAGACAGGGAAGGCAGGGCAGGGGGGAGGGGTGGGCAGGGAGGAAAGGGACAGGGGGAGGGGGGAGACCGGGGGGAAAGGTGCAGGGAGGGGAGGGTAGGGGGGGGAGAGGAAGGTAGGGGAGAGGAAGAGACGGGGGAGGAAGGTAGACGGGAGAGGTAAGGACAGGGAGAGGAAGGTAAAAAGGGGAGGGAGGAGACAGAGAGGAAGAGACAGGAGAGAGGAGACAGGGGGAGGAAGGTAGACAGGGAGAGGAAAAGGGAGACAGGGAGAGGAAGGTGAGGGAGAGAGGTAGACAGGGAGAGGAAGGAGGCAGAGAGAAGGGGGGAGGGGAGGAGGGGGAGACAGGGAGAGGAAGAGACAGGGAGGGAAGGACAGAGGGGGAGGGACAGGAGAGGGGGCAGACGGAGAGGAGGTGGGGGGAGAGAGACAGGGAGAGGAAAGGGACAGGGAGGAAGGTAACAGGGAGAGGGGGGAAAGGTAGACAGGGAGAGGAGGGTGGGCAGGGGGAGAAAAGGGGGAGAGGAAGGGGGGAAAAGGGAGAGGAGGGAGACAGGGGGGGGAAGTGAAAGGAGAGAAAGGGGACAGGAGAGGGAGCAGGGAGGAAGGTGGGGAAGGGGGAGGAAGGTGGGCAAGGGAGAGGGGGACAGGGGGAAGGGACAGGGGGAGGGGGGGCAGGCGGGGAGAAGTGAGAGAGGAGAGACAGGAGAGGAGGAGACAGGAGAGGAAAAGGGGGAGAGGGAAGAGACAGGGAGAGGAAGGAGACAGGAGAGAAGGGGGAACAGGAGGGAGGACAGGGAGGAGGGAGACAGGGAGGGGGAGGGCAGCAGGAGGAGGGCAGAAGGGAGAAGTAGACAGAGAGAAAAGGAGACAGGGGGAGGAGGGGCAGTGAAGGGAGACAGGAGAGGAAGGAGACAGGGAGGAGGTGAAGGGAGGAAGGAGACAGGGAGAGAGGGACAGGGAGAGGAGGTGGGGACAGGGGGAGGAGGAAAGGGGGAGGAAGGCAGACAGAGGAGGGACAGGGAGAGGGGAAAGGGAGGCAAGGAGAGGAGGAGGGCAGGGAGGAGGACAGGGGGAGGAAAGGGAAAGGGGGAGGAGGGGGGACAGGGGGAGGAGGGTAGACAGGGAGAGAAGGGGCAGGGGGGAGGAGGGAGACAGGAGGGGGAGGGTAGACTTGGGGAGGAAGGACAGGGGAAGGTGGGCAGAGAGGAGGGGGCAGAAAAGGAGGGCAGAAGGGGGGAAGGTGACAGGGAGGGAGGGGGACAGGGAGAGGGCAGGGAAAGGGGGAAAAGGGAGGGCAGGGAGAAGGAGACAGGGGAGAAGGAGAGGGGGAGGGTAGACAGGAGAGAAGGACAGGGAGAGAAGAGACAGGGAGAGGAAAGGAGAGAAGGTAGACAAGGAGAGAGGAGACAGGGAGGAAGGTAGGGCAGGAGAGGAAGGCAGACAGGGGGAGGAAAAGGAGACAGGGGGAGGAAGGTAGACAGGAGGATAGACAGGGAGAGGAAGGTAGACAGGGAGAGGAAGGTAGACAGGGAGAGGAAGGTAGACAGGGAGAGGAGGGTAGACAGGGAGAGGAAAGGGTGGGGGCAGGGAGAGGTAGACAGGAAAAGGAGGGGGACAGGAGGAAAGGGAGGGCAGAGAGGAGGCAGAGGGAGGAGGACAGGGAGAGAGAGACAGGGAGGAGGGAGAGGAGAGGAAGGTGGCCCGAGAGGAAGGGGGGCAGGGAGAGGAGGAGACGGAGGAGGAGACTGAGAGGAAGGTGACCGGGAGAGGAGGAGAGGGGAGAGGAAGGACAGGGAGGAAGGAGACAGGGAGAGGAGGGTAGACAGGGAGAGGAAGGTAGACAGGGAGAGGAAGGTAGACAGGGAGAGGAAGGTAGACAGAGGAGGGTAGGAAGGAGAGCAGAAAGGAAGGGAGAGGGTGACAGGGAAGATGAGGGACAGGGAGAGGAGGGAGACGGGAGGGTGGGCAGGGGGGGGAAGGCAGACAGGGAGGGGGAAGCAGACAGGGGGAAGGAGGGAGGACGGGAGAGGAAGGTAGAAAGGGGGAGGGGGGGTAGGCAGGGAGAGGAAGGTAGACAGGGAGAGGAAGGGAGAAGGGAGAGGGGGACAGGGAGAGGAAGAGACAGGGAAGAAGGTGGGGCAGGGAGAGGAAGGTGACAGGAGAGGAGACAGGGGGAAGAGACAGGAGAGAGGGTAAAAGGAAGGGGAAAGGGAGACAGGGGGAGGAAGGCAGACAGGGGGAGGGAGGCAGGGCAGGGAGGAAGGAGCAGGGGGAGAGGGTGACAGGGAGAGGAGGGTGGGCAGGGGGGAAGAGACAGGGAGGAAGGGAAGGAGAGGGAGACAGGGAGAGGACAGGGAGAGGAAGGAAGGGAGGGGGAAGGCAGAGAGAGTGGAGAAGGTAGACAAAGGGGAGGAGGGTAGACAGGGAGAGGAGGGTAGACAGGGGAGAGGGCAGGGGCAGGGGGGAGGAGGACAGGGAGAGGAGACAGGGAGAGGAGGAGACAGAGAGGGGGTGGGGCAAGAAGAGGGCAGAGAGGAAGGTAGACAGGGAGAGGAAGGTAGACAGGGAGAGGAGGGTAGACAGGGAGAGGAGGGTAGACAGGGAGAGGAAGGTAGACAGGGAGAGGAAGGTAGACAGGGAGAGGAGGGTAGACAGGGAGAGGAAGGTAGACAGGGAGAGGAAGGTAGACAGGGAGAGGAGGGTAGACAGGGAGAGGAGGTAGAGGGAGAGGAGGGTAGACAGGGAGAGGAAGGTAGACAGGAGAGAAGGAGCCCGAGAGGAAGTGGGCAGGAGAGGAGACAGGGAGAGGAAGTAGACAGGGAGAGAAGGAGGGAGAGGAGGGAGACAGGGGAGGAAGGAGGCAGGGAGAGGAAGGTGGGGCAGGGAGAGAGGACAGGGGGGAGGAAGAGACAGGGGGGAGGAAGGGACAGGGAGAGGAGGGGGGACAGGGAGAGGAGGGTAGACAGGGAGAGGGGTGGACAGGGGGAGGAGGCAGACAGGGAGGAAGGAGGGCAGGGAGAGGGGACAGGGGGGAGAAGAGAAGGTGAAGGGAGAGAGGGCAGAAGGAGGATAAAAACAGGAGAGGAAAGGGACGGGAGAGGAGGACAGGAGAGGAAGGTAGACAGGGAGAGGAAGGGAGAGGAGAGGAGGGACAGGAGAGGGAAAGGGGACAGGAGGGGGAAGGAGACAGGGAGAGGAAGGTGGGCAGAGAAAGAGACAGGAGAAGGGGAGACAGGGGGAGGAGGGACAGGAGGAAGGTAGACAGGGGGAGGAAGGAGAAGGGAGAGGGTAGACAGGGAGAGGAAGGTGAGGAGGGGAGGGTAAAACAGGGAAGGAAAGGGCAGACAGAGAGGAAGGGAGACAGGGAGGGAGGGTAGACCGGGGGAGGGCAGGGCGGAGAGGAAGAGACCGAGAGGAGGAGGGGGAGAGGAAGGAGATGGAGAGAAGGACAGGAGAGAGGGCAGGGGGAGGGGGGAGGCAGGGAGAGGAAGGTAGACAGGAGAGGAAGGAAGAGGAGGAAGGTGACAGGAGGGAAGGAGACAGGAGGAAGGTAGACAGGAGGGAAGGAAGATAGAGGAAGGGAGGAGGAAGGGACAGGAGAGAAGAAGACAGGAGTGGAAGGACAGGGAGGAAGGGAGACAGGGAGGGGAGGTGGACAGGGAGAGGAAGGTAGACAGGAGAGGTGAGATGAGGGAGAGGAGGGTAGACAGGAGAGGAGGGTAGCAGGAGAGGAGGTAGACAGGGAGAGGAGGGCAGACGGAGAGAGGGAGACAGGGGAGAGGAGGTGAGACAGGGAGAGGAGGGTAGACAGGGAGGAAGGATAGGAGAGAAGGTGTAGACAGGGAGAGGAGGGTAGACAGGGAGAGGAGGGTAGACAGGGAGAGGAGGTAGACAGGGAGAGGAGGGTAGACAGGAGAGAGGTAGACAGGGAGAGGAGGGAGACAGGGAGAGGAGGGTAGACAGGGAGAGGAGGGTAGACAGGGAGAGGAAGGACAGGGAGAAGGTAGGGAGAGGAAGGTAGGGAGGAGGAAGGACAGGGGAGAAGGTAGACAGGGAGAGGAAGGAAGATAGGGAGTGGAAGGTAGACAGGGAGTGGAAGGTAGACAGGGAGAGGAAGGAAGACAGGGAGAGGAAGGAAGATAGGGAGTGGAAGGTAGACAGGGAGTGGAAGGTAGACAGGGAGAGGAAGGAAGACAGGAAGAGGAAGGTAGACAGGGAGTGGAAGGTAGACAGGGAGGTGAAGGTAGACAGGGAGTGGAAGGAAGATAGGGAGTGGAAGGTAGACGGAGAGGAAGGTAGACAGGTAGAGGAAGGAAGACGGAGGGAAGGTAGACAGGGAGAGGAAGGTAGACAGGGAGAGGAAGGAAGACAGGGAGTGGAAGGTAGACAGGGAGAGGAAGGAAGACAGGAGGAAGACAGGGAGGAGGAAAGGGGAAGAAGGAGAGGACGGAGGCAGGAGTGGAAGGAAGACAGGAGTGGAAGAGACAGGAGAGGAAGAAGACAGGAGAGGAAGGAAGACAGGTAGAGGAAGGAAGACAGGGAGAGGAAGGAAGACAGGGAGGGGAAGGAAGACAGGGAGAGGAACGAAGGCAGGGAGAGGAAGGAAGACAGGTAGAGGAAGGAAGACAGGGAGTGGAAGGAAGACAGAGGAAGGAAGACAGGGAGTGGAAGGAAGACAGGGAGAGGAAGGAAGACAAGGTGTGGTCAAGACTCGATCCTCCTTACGTTAACAGTGTTCCACAAATTAGTGTAATAGTCAGGCCTTGCCCACAAGACTGAGTCAATAGTGTGTAGTCTCTTAGAGGGGGGAGGGGGGATGTATATTGGGGGGATTATGAGGTGGGGGAAGAAGAGTTGAGGATGTATGTAGGGAAACAGGGGGAAGGGGGCATTTATGAGGTAGGAAATGGAGGGAGGGGGCGTTGGTCCACCCCCTCCCCTACGAGCACGTGAGACGTGTTGGGTGAGAGGGGTGTGTCCCCTTCACCCCCACTCATCCCCTCCCTCACTTTACTCTCCACGCACCCCCCTCCCCACTCCCCTCCCAGGGGCGCCTGCAACCTTAGGCAACCACACCACCACTACCACCAGTGTACATCGCGACCTTCACCGGTATAGTCGCGCTCCTACGTCTCGCGCATCCTCCGTCTACGTCTCGCGCATCCTCCGTCTACGTCTCGCGCTGACAGTACTGGCGACCGTCTGCCCCCTCCACTGTGTGTACCGCGAAATCTGTGCGCGAATGAGGCGTTGGTGATTTAAACTTCGCGATCTCCGCCGTTCGCGGTTCAGGCTCTCGCGGCGATGTTAGTTCTCGCGCCTGTTGCTGAAGTGAGGTTTTTTTCCCCTGGATGTTATATGCAGCTACCACCAACAGTCTGAGTAATCATCTGCAGCGCAGTTGTGGAGGCCCCACCACTGTGGGAGGGAGGCTCCACCACTGTGGGAGGGAGGCTCCACCACTGTGGGATGGAGGCCCCACCACTGTCGGAGGGAGGCTCCACCACTGTGGGATGGAGGCCCCACCACTGTGGGATGGAGGCCCCACCACTGTGGGATGGAGGCCCCACCACTGTGGGATGGAGGCCCCACCACTGTGGGATGGAGGCCCCACCACTGTGGGATGGAGGCCCCACCACTGTGGGAGGAGGCCCCACCACTGTGGGAGGAGGCCCACCACTGTGGAGGGAGGCCCCACCACTGTGGGAGGGAGGCCCACCACTGTGGGAGGGAGGCCCCACCACTGTGGGAGGGAGGCCCCACCACTGTGGGAGGGAGGCCCCACCACTGTGGGAGGGAGGCCCCACTGTGAGGAGCCACCACTGTGGGAGGGAGGCCCCACCACTGTGGGAGGGAGGCCCCACCACTGTGGGAGGGAGGCCCCACCACTGTGGGAGGGAGGCCCCACCACTGTGGGAGGGAGGCCCCACCACTGTGGGAGGGAGGCCCCACCACTGTGGGAGGGAGGCCCCACCACTGTGGGAGGGAGGCCCCACCACTGTGGGAGGGAGGCCCCACCACTGTGGGAGGGAGGCCCCACCACTGTGGGAGGGAGGCCCCACCACTGTGGGAGGGAGGCCCCACCACTGTGGGAGGGAGGCCCCACCACTGTGGGAGGGAGGCCCCACCACTGTGGAGGGGGCCCACCACTGTGGGAGAGGCCCACCACTGTGGGAGGGAGGCCCCACCACTGTGGGAGGGAGGCCCCACCACTGTGGGAGGGAGGCCCACCACTGTGGGAGGGAGGCCCCACCACCGTGGGAGGGAGGCCCAACCACTGGGGGGAGGCCCCTCCACTGCGGGAGGCAGGCCCCACCACTGCTAGCTCTTTGTGAACCATTCGGGTTTAGTGTTTTATTAAATACAACGCAATTCAGATACTGTATAATTTACTGCTACCACCTTTGTTATTGTCTAGTGGTTATAGTGATTGTGTGATGGTTATAGTGATTGTGGTGATGGTAATATTGAGTGGTTATACTGATGGCGATGATTGTAGGGACTAGTTAGTGATGGTGATTGTAGGTATAGTGGTATAGTGATTGAGGTATAGTGGGTATAGTGATTGTAAGGATAGTGGGTATAGTGATTGTAGATATAGTGGTATAGTGATGTAGATATAGTGGGTATAGTGATTGTATAGTGGTATAGTGATTGTAGGTATAGTGGGTATAGTGATTGTAGGTATAGTGGGTATAATGATTGTAGGTATAGTGGGTATAGTGATTGTAAAGATAGTGGGTATGGTGATGGTGATTGTAGGTATAGTGGGTATAGTGATAATGGTTATAGTGATGGCACTTGACTATAGTACCTTTGATATACCTTTAAAGAGTTTCGAGAGTTTCTGTACTAGCTGAGCCCGGCCATGGGCCAGGCTCGTCTTGTGATGGTGATAGAAGTGTGTGTAAGGAATAGCATCTCATACGTCTGCTTCATCACTGACTTATACCTTCTCATCTCTGCCTCTGCTCAATCTCTCCTCTTACTTTATTCCATGGCTCATAGCTCTCTAGATTATTTCTAATATACTATGTACATTTCCATCATACCATTGTAGGATCTTAATAAGCATACATATCATCTACATTACATAGTTGGTGTATAAGGCAACATTACCACTTACATAGTTGGTGTCTGAGACAACATTACCACCATAGTTGGTGTGTAGCAACATTACCACCATAGTTGTGTTAGCAGCAACATTACCACCATAGGGTGTTGTAGCAGAACATTACGTCTGCACCAAGTATCTTGAAGATTTGACGTCTGCACCAAGTTATCTTGAAGATTTGACGTCTGCACCAAGTTATCTTAAAGATTTGACGTCTGCACCAAGTTATCTTAAAGATTTGACGTCTGCACCAAGTTATCTTGAAGATTTGACGTCTGCACCAAGTATCTTGAAGATTTGACGTCTGCACCAAGTTATCTTGAAGATTTGACGTCTGCACCAAGTTATCTTGAAGTTGACGTTGCATATCTTGAAGATTTGACGTCTGCACCAAGTTATCTTGAAGATTTGACGTCTGCACCAAGTTATCTTGAAGATTTGACGTCTGCACCAAGTTATCTTGAAGATTTGACGTCTGCACCAAGTTATCTTGAAGATTTGACGTCTGCACCAAGTTATCTTAACGATTTGACGTCTGCACCAAGGTATCTTGAAGATTTGACGTCTGCACCAAGGTATCTTGAAGATTTGACGTCTGCACCAAGTTATCTTGAAGATTTGACGTCTGCACCAAGTTATCTTGAAGATTTGACGTCTGCACCAAGTTATCTTGAAGATTTGACGTTTGCACTAGAGATGTATCGGATGTGAAAATTTGATATCGCGGATGCGGATTTTATGAGGATGTCTACTTATTTTGCGGATGCGGATATAAAAATTGTGCGATGTTCCGCGGATTTCGGATGCGGATATCTGTTTACAGTAAAATGCGGATGCAGATGTTCCGGAGATGCGGTTATCCGATACATCACTAGTCTGCACTATGGTATCTTGAAGATTTACCCTGCAAACAGTTCAGTTCAAAACTAAATACCGTAGCTGATAAAATTAACTAACCACAAACATATGGCTGGTACAACTAACAATACCATGGCTGGTACAACTAACAATACCATGGCTGGTACAACTAACAATACCATGGCTGGAACAGTTGGCAACCATAATATCGTAGCTGGAACAATTCGCAACCTACAATACGTGGCTGGTACATTACAACCTACAATACGTGCTGGCACATTACACAACCTACAATACCGTGGCTGGCACATTACACAACCTACAATACCGTGGCTGGCACATTACACAACCTACAATACCGTGGCTGGCACATTACACAACCTACAATACCGTGGCTGGCACATTACACAACCTACAATCCGTGGCTGCACATAAAACCTACAATATCGTGCCTTGGACGATTCAAACTAACCTACAATACCATGGCTTGTAAAAATCACAACTAACCTACAATTCCTTGGCTGGAACTGTTCACAACCATAATGCCGTCGTTGGAACAATTCAATCTCTAGAGTACCGTGTGGAACACAATAATAATTATACTGTGACTGGAACGTTTCACACCTAACACACAGTTTGGAGAGGAAACTCTAGACGACGTTTCTATCCAAGAAAGAGCGAAATGTGTAAAGTTTTCTAAACTGTGGGTTAGATGTGGTAAATGAACAGTGGTATGTAAGGTCACTAGAGACGGGAGACGGAAGCCTGGTAGGAATACGATCCTCTGAGAGGAATTGAAACATCGGAGAGGAGGATCTAGAGTTACTCAGGAGGTCTGGTCAGGACAGATCGCGGGGGCAATGACCCCCTCGTAATCGACAACAGGTAAAGCGGAAGACCACTTGAGAACAGCTGGACACACTTGGGTGTAGCATTGAGATGTGTTAATAGCTTTGGGGGAGGAGGAATGTTGACCCCTCTCTCCTCTCTCTTCTCTCTCTCTCTCTCTTCTCTTTCTCGGATTTAAATATTCAGATATACAAAGGATAATTGTATGTAAATAGGCGCCTTCCTTATGTCAGTAGGCCTACGGCAATGTTAGCGCTGTTTTCGATCACTTATGTTCATTTTTGCTCTTATTTGTTCGCATCTTCCTTGTTTTGTTCTTATTTTCCTTGTTTTGTTCCTAGCTTAGTGTTATAAAATATCTTAAGTATCTAAGAATGATAGACGAGTGTTGAAGGGTTGAAGTCTATCAGAAGAAGCATTCTCCAGGTATTGTACGGGAAACAGTTTAATAAAATTGGCAAAATAAAACTTGCATAACCAGAAATCAGTGCGAAGCTTCCGTTTAGGGACAACACCAGCGCTGGAAGTTTGACGCAGATCGGAAGATGCATTTTCGAGTTATCGCATAGTTTATTCACTAATTTTCTGAGACGGTGTCACAAGCCCTACAGCATATTCTTATACCGTTTTTTTCCAAGCTGTGTTAAATGCCCTACGACGGTCTCACAATGTGCCACGACATATTTAATGCCTTTTTTTTAAAGTTACACATTTCGAAGTTAGAGTCACCAGTTTAATAAAACTTAACATCTCTGAAAGTTTAAAACCGATCAGAATCAGCATTCTTTAGTTATTGCTCGAAATAAACAATTGCATTTTTTATTATTTTGTTAGTATAGTATTGGTAAAATTTCATCTATAGGGACTAAACTTACTGGGCACCATCCTGGATAAAAGCTGCGTCACCTATTAACAGTTTAAGTTGTTCAAAAGATATATACTCAAATGTATTTAACGTGATTTAGAGGGGGATTCCATACGATTCTATACGCAGAATTGTTAAATCTGCGCCAACACCCTTCAGTAACATCACCTAAGTAGGCTCACACTAGTGTCACCTAGCAGTAAATAGGTACCTGGGTGTTAGTCGACTGGTGCAGGTCGCATCCTGGGAACAAAATTAGCCAAAGTTGAACAAATGCTCTGCTTAACCAGGGCTTTTTATATAGTAGGTCATTGATGTCAGCTATGGTCCGTATAAGTTGTATCATGCAATTGTAGAATTATTATTATTATTAGTATTAGTATTAGTATTTACTAAGTAGGATACACTAGTGTTAAAAGTTTAAAGCCTACTTGAACCAGCTTTTAAAGTTATTGGGCCTAGTTTAAGAATCCTGCATGATGTAAAGAACATTGACCCAGAAGTCTCCAACACACCTCAGTTGTTCCATGAACCACTCTCTAATTACAATCAACTAATTGGGAAAAAATTTTAGCCGATTGACTGAGGCGTTCTCAAGTTACAAGCTAAACTTGGGAGGCAGAAAATCGAATCCCTAGCGTATCCCTTCGGGGATTCCTAAAGATGCTAAGATTTATTTAGTGAAAGTCGGTGTATTTTCCACATTTGTGGTATATTCCACTGTGGATAAAATATCGACTTTATGAGTGAGTTGTCTCTTGAGTTCAGGTTTTTTACCAGCCTCGCCTCTACCAGTCCCTTCCCTCTCACTCTATCTTCTTTAACCTTCTTCACATCTCCCTCAGTGTTTTTATCCATCTTCACACTACTCTCCTACACTTCCTCCTCCTCCTCCTCTTATTCTAAATATATAAAACTGTTTATATACATAATTGGTTTTTAGCTTTTAATGTATATTAAGGTTAACTGCAGTAGTATTGATCTTGCTAAAAAGAGGCTGCTGCTGCCGCTGCTGCTGCTGCTGCTACCGCTGCCGCTGCTGCGCCGTCGCTGCTGCTGCCGCCGCCGCTGCTGCTGCTGCCGCCGCCGCCGCCGTTCATGTGGTTGAAGTAGAGAATAAGAGGCACAATACCGTGACTGGAACAATACACAAATAACCCTCACATAGAATGAAACTTATGACGTTTCGGTCCGACTTGGACCATCAACTAGCCACACAGACACCGTCTTGTTGACACATACCACATGCACAACTTTGGTAACATGAGTCTTGACTTTGTCTATGTAGATGCCTGTCTTTCTCATTACAGTGTCAAATGCTCAGAACTTCAGAACACTCGTGACTTGACAATTATCTCTATCTCCTCTTCACCTTATCTATATTTTCTTTGCCTTTCTTTTCTTCTGCCGTGGTGGGTTCTGTCCTATGAGGTCACCCCCGTCCCTGGTTTTTTTTTGTCCTACCCTCGTGGGCCATTAGCTCTCTTGCAGTGCTCTTTTCTCTCTTGTCAGACTATTTCCACTACTGCTATTGCTTCGCTAACACTGCCACTACTCCCTTCTTATTGCCACCTCTGCCACTGTTACATATCGAGGTCCGTGATTCAATTCCCAGTACGGGTGGAGACATTAGGATGTGTTTCCTTAAGACACCTGCTGTCCCTGTTCACCTAGCAGTAAAATAGGTACTTGGGTGTTAGTCGATGGTGTGGGTCGCATCCTGGGAACAAAACTGACCTAATTTGCGGGAAATGCTCAGCATAACAAGTGGCTTTCTATATAGTAGTATGTCATTGATGTCAGCTATGGTCTGTACACCTTGTACATGTACTTGTAGTAAATAAAGATATTATAATCCAAAGTGCGGGAGAGTAGCTAGGCTTCCCAGCGGCACCAACCATCCTGGGAGCCACGACTCTCCACCTAACAAGAGTGCAAAAAGCAATTGTTATATAATCGGATTAAGCGCTAAACCCGTAAGGGTCATCATAGAGCTGTGAAACGGAAGCCAGTTAAAGTCTCTGCACTCTGGCAAGGTCGTTTCATTGTGTCATGAACGTGCAAAATGACTAGGAAATTTTTCCAAAAAATTTTCTTACATTCAGCTTATACACAGCTCCATTTTCCCGCGTTTGTAGATTTTAGTCCCGTAATATTTCCTTTCTAATTTAGAATGCCTGGTATGAGGCCGGGCCTCAGGTGATGTGATCTCTAGAACCGGTAATGGAAATTGAGTATATATCATGTCGTGCCGAATAGGTAAAACTTGCGATTTTGGCTTAAATAGCAACGCTCTTTTTGCCGAATAGGACAAGCGAAAATTTGTGTATGCAATAATTTCGCAAAAATCATTCTGAACCTAACGGAAAAAAATATATTTCATTGTGTTTGTTTATTATTAAATTTCTGTAAACTTGTGTAAAATATATTTAGTTGGATTAGGCTACATTAAATTGCGCTTGTTATAATAAGGTTAGGTAAGTTTTCTAAGTTCTTTTGGTACAAAATTATTAATTTTTACATTAACATAATTAAAAAAAAAAATATCTTTAAACATATAAGAGAAAATTTTAGAAAGGACTTATCTTTAAATGGGTTCTTGCTAATTGACCAGTTTTACCTATTCGACACGACATATATATATATATATATATATATATATATATATATATATATATATATATATATATATATAGGCACCTCCCTCAAAGGCGTGGTTGTTAAAGAACCTGCAATCGTACCTGGTACTCGCCTTTTTGTGGTTGCAAGGGTCGATTCACAGCTCCTGGTTCAGTCGAGTGTTGTGGGTCGCATCCAGGGGATAAAATGTATTAGAAAATTCCATTCCTGCTTCTGGAAGTATTCCAGTAATAGATTAAACTCATTGCAGTAACTACGACGTTAATAAAAGGTTAGAGAAGTTAGTAGTTAGGTGAAGACACCATCCATAGGCTATTGTAATTCACTGTGGAAATAAGTCACTTTGTCTAACTTTTTGGGGGTTTATCATAGGTAATTTACACAAATGTTACTATGAATGATAATTTGTGTAACTGTATTTGTGTACCTGTACCAAAATAAACTTATTCTAAATTGTGAAGAAAGTCGGTAAAATTGAGTTCTTCTTCAGGGTGAACCTTCGCTGTTTTTTGTGATTATTATTATTGTTGATGGTGAATTACTTATATACGAGTATTATTCATGGTGAATTACTTATATACGAGTATTATTCATGGTGAATTACTTATAAACGAGTATTATTCATGGTGAATTACTTATATACGAGTATTATTCATGGTGAATTACTTATATACGAGTATTATTCATGGTGAATTACTTATATACGAGTATTATTCATGGTGAATTACTTATATACGAGTATTATTCATGGTGAATTACTTATATACGAGTATTATTCATGGTGAGAGTGCCACAGAACTTGACAGACGCATGCCTTTCTGACATCATCACTACGCCAAATGACTTTGAAAAGGCAATAAATGACATGCCCATGCACTCCGCTCCAGGCCCAGACTCATGGAACTCCGTGTTCATCAAGAACTGCAAGAAGCCCCTATCACGTGCTTTTAACATCCTATGGAGAGGGAGCATGGACACTG
The DNA here is from genome assembly GCA_009830355.1 of Cherax destructor. Taxonomy (NCBI): domain Eukaryota; kingdom Metazoa; phylum Arthropoda; class Malacostraca; order Decapoda; family Parastacidae; genus Cherax; species Cherax destructor. Next base: position 68,683 of record WNWK01004135.1, read on the forward strand.
GGATCGTCCCGCAGCTACTAAAAACAACAGACATAGCCCCGCTCCACAAAGGGGGCAGTAAAGCAATAGCAAAGAACTACAGACCAATTGCGCTAACGTCCCATATCATAAAAATCTTTGAAAGGGTTCTAAGAAGCAAGATCGCCACCCATCTTGATACCCATCAATTGCACAACCCAGGACAGCATGGGTTTAGAGCAGGCCGCTCCTGTCTGTCCCAACTACTGGACCACTACGACAAGGTCCTGGATGCTCTAGAAGATAAACAGAATGCAGATGTTATATACACAGATTTTGCAAAAGCCTTTGACAAGTGTGACCATGGTGTAATAGCACACAAAATGCGTGATAAAGGAATAACAGGAAAAGTTGGTAGATGGATTTATAATTTCCTAACACATAGAACACAAAGAGTAGTAGTCAACAGAGTAAAGTCTGAGGCAGCTACTGTGAAAAGCTCTGTTCCACAAGGCACAGTACTTGCTCCCATCCTATTCCTCATCCTCATATCAGACATTGACAGGGATATAAGCCACAGTGCTGTGTCTTCCTTTGCAGATGACACCCGAATCTGTATGACAGTGTCCACCGTTGAAGACACTGCAAGACTCCAAGCAGACATAAACCAAATCTTTAAATGGGCTGCAGAAAACAATATGAAGTTCAATGATGAGAAATTTCAATTACTCAGATACGGAAAACGTGAAAAAATTAAAATCTCATCGGAGTACAAAACTAATTCCAACCACACAATAGAGCGAAAAACTAATGTCAAAGACCTGGGAGTGTTCATGTCAGAGGATCTCACCTTCAAGGACCATAACAATGTAGCAATTGCATCTGCTCGAAAAATGACAGGATGGATAATGAGAACCTTCAAAACCAGGGATGCCAAGCCCATGTTGACACTTTACAGATCGCTTGTTCTATCTAGGCTGGAATATTGCTGCACACTAACTGCACCTTTCAAGGCGGGTGAAATTGCTGACCTTGAAAATGTGCAGAGAACCTTCACGGCACGCATAAGTGCGATAAACCACCTCAACTACTGGGAACGCTTGAAGTTCCTAAACCTGTACTCTCTAGAACGCAGGCGGGAGAGATACATTATTATATACACATGGAAAATTCTCGAGGGCTTAGTACCAAACTTGCACACAAAAATCACTCCCTACGAAAGCAAAAGACTCGGCAGGCGATGTAACATTCCCCCAATGAAGAGCAGGGGTGCCACTAGCACGTTGAGGGACAACACAATAAGTGTGAGGGGCCCAAGATTGTTCAACTGCCTCCCATCATACATCAGGGGGATTACCAACAAGCCCCTGGCTGTCTTCAAGCAGGCACTGGACAGGCACCTCAAGTCGGTACCTGATCAGCCGGGCTGTGGTTCGTACGTTGGACTGCGTGCGGCCAGCAGTAACAGCCTGGTTGATCAGGCTCTGGTCCAACAAGAGGCCTGGTCACGGACCGGGCCGCGGGGGCGTTGACCCCTGGAATTCTCTCCAGGTAGACTCCAGGTATATACGAGTATTATTCATGGTGAATTACTTATATACGAGTATTATTCATGGTGAATTACTTATATACGAGTATTATTCATGGTGAATTACTTATATACGAGTATTATTCATTATGAATTACTTATATACGAGTATTATTCATGGTGAATTACTTATATACGAGTATTATTCATGGTGAATTCTAATCAAAACTATGAATTAATAATTTCTGGTATTGATAATGAATTGTGAAAACAATATAACATTAATCTTCATGAAATTGCTATTTATGAAAGCATTATGAAGTAACGATTATACAATGTTGATGATTGAAGGTGTTGACTGGTGGTGCCTTGGTAGCTCCTGGGCCTTGTAAGGTTTACCTGCCCGGGGAGAAGCAACATTATTAACACCTGTATCTCACACTTGAAGCAACAACTGTGACTCCTGTCGCTGAGATGGTGTCAGAAATCAGGCCTCCTAAAACTCATGGAGTCATTGGCAAACTCGACATTGTGGATTTGTAAGTTTGTTTGTACAATATATATATATATATATATATATATATATATATATATATATATATATATATATATATATATTTATATATATATATATATATATATATTATATATATATATATATATTATATATATATATGTCATGCCGAATGAGTAAAACTTGCGATTTTGGCTTAAATAGTAATGCACTTCTTGCCGAATAAGGCAAGCGAAAATTTTTGTGTGCAGTAATTTCGCAAAAATCATTCTGAACCTAACGAAAAAAATATATTTCATTGTTTGTTTATAATTAAATTATTGTAAACTTATATAAAATATATTTAGTTGGATTAGGCTAAATTAAATTGCGCTTGTTGTAATAAGATTAGGTAACTTTTATAAGGTTCTTTTTTACAAAATCTTTAATTTTTATATTAACATAAATGAAAAAAATATATCTTTAAATGTATAAGAGAAAATTTTAGAAAGGACTTAATTTTAAATGAGTCCTTGCTAATTGACCAGTTTTACCTATTCGGCACGACATATATATATATATATATATATATATATATATATATATATATATATATATATATATATATATATATATATATATATATATATATATATTATATACGTATTGTGTGTGCGTGTGTGTACTCACCTAATTGTGGTTGCAGGGTCGATACTCAGCTCCTGGCCCCACCTCTTCACTGGTCACTACTAGGTCACTTCCTGCTCCATGAGCTTTATCGTACCTCTTCTTAAAGCTATGTTTGGATCCTGCTTCCACTACATCACTTCCCAGACTATTCCACTTCCTGACAACGCTGTGACTGAATAAATACTTCCTAACATCTCTTTAACACATCTGAGTCTTCAACTTCCAATTGTGACCCCTTGTTTCTGTGTCCAATCTCTGGACACAGAGATTTTCCTTAACCTCTCTTCATAGGACATGCCCCTTAGCTCCAGAACTAGTCTTGTTGCAAATTTTTGCACTTTCTTTAGTTACCTTACGTGCTTGGCTAGGTGTGGGTTCCAGACTGGTGCTGTCTCATATACATGGTGTACAGGATCCTGAACGATTCCTTATTGAGATGTTGGAATGCTAGTCTTAGATTTGCTAGGCGCCAATATGCTGCAGCAGTTATTTGGTTGATGTGCGCCTCAGGAGATGTGTCCGGTGTTTTACTCACCCCAATATCTTTTTTCTTGAGTGAGGTTTGCAGTCTTTGGCCACCTAGCCTATCCTCTGTCTGCGGTTTTCTTTACCCTTCCCCGATCTTCATGACTTTGCATTTGGCAGGGTTAAATTCGAGAAGCCAGTTGCTGGACCACGCGTCCAGCCTGTCCAGGTCTCTTTGTAGTCCTGCCTGATCCTCATCTGATTTAATTCTTCTCATTAACTTCACATCATCTGCGAACAGGGACACTTCTGTGTCTATCCCTTCCATCGTGTCAATCACATGTACCAAAAATAGCACTGGTTCTAGGACTGACCCCTGTGGAACCCCGCTCGTCACAGGCGCCCACTGTGATACCTCATCCCCTACCATGGCTCGTTGTTCCTTCCCTGTCAATTATTCTCTGATCCATTGCAGTGCCCTTCCTGTTATACGTGCCTGATCCTCTAGCTTTTGCACTAATCTCCTGTGAAGAACTGTGTCAAAGGCCCTCTTACAGTCCTAGAAAATGCAATCTATCCACCCCTCTCTCTCGTGTCTTACTTCTGTTACCTTGTCATAAAACTCCAGTAGGTTTGTGACACAGGATTTACCTTCCATGAATCCATGCTAGTTGTCGTGTGTGTGTGTGTGTGTGTGTGTGTGTGTGTGTGTGTGTGTGTGTGTACTCACCTAGTTGTGGTTGCAGGGGTCGGGTCACAGCCCGCCTCTTCACTGGCCACTACTAGGTCACTCGTCCCGCTCCATGAGCTTTATCATACCTCTTCTTAAAGCTATGTATGTACTCACCTAATTGTGGTTGCAGGGGTCGAGACTCAGCTCCTGGCCCCGCCTCTTCGCTGTCCTCTACTGGGTCTCTGCTCTCCCTGCTCCATGAGCTTTCTCATACATTGTCTTAAAACTATGTATGGTTCCCGCCTCCACTATATCATTCGCTAGACTATTCCACTTCCTGACTACTCTATGGCTGAAGAAATGCTTCCTAACATCCCTTTGACTCGTCTGAGTCTTCAGCTTCCAGTTGTGCCCCCTTGTTCCTGTGTTCCCTCTCTGGAACATCCTGTCACTATCTACCTTGTCGATTCCCCGCAGTATTTTGTATGTCGTTATCATGTCTCCTCTAACCCTTCTGTCCTCCAGTGTTGTTAGTCCTATTTCCCTCAACCTTTCTTCATAGGACAGACCCCTGAGTTGTGGAACTAGCCTTGTCACAAACCTTTGCACTTTCTCTAATTTCTTGACGTGCTTGACCAGGTGTGGGTTCCAGACTGGTGCAGCATACTCTAGTATGGGCATGACGTACACGGTGTACAGTGTCTTGAACGATTCCTTGCTAAGGTAACGGAACGCTAATCTTAGGTTTGCCAGTCGCTCATATGCTGTCGCAGTTATCTGGTTGATGTGTGTTTCCGGAGACGTGCTTGGCGTTATACTCACCCCAAGGTCTTTCTATGTGTGTGTGTGTGTGTGTATGTATGTGTGTGTGTGTGTGTGTGTCCTCTCTCTCTCTCTCTCTCTCTCTCTCTCTCTCTCTCTCACTCTCACTCTCTCACTCTCTCACTCTCGTGCCGAATAGGTAAAAGTGGTCAATTAGCAAGAACTCTTTTAAAATTAAATCCTTTCTAAAAAAAATTCTTTTACGTTTAAAGATACATTTTTTCATTTATGTTAATGTAAAACTGAAAAATTTTGTACCAAAAGAACCTTAGAAAACTTACCTAACCTTATTATAACAAGCGCAATTTAATTTAGCCTAATCCAACTAAATATATTTTAGATAAGTTTACAATAATTTAATAATAAACAAACACAATGAAATATATTTTTTTCGTTAGGAAATATATATATACTCCACAAATTTTTGCTTGCCTTATTCGGCAAGAGCATTTCTGTTTAAGCCAAAATTACAAGTTTTTACCTATTCGACACAACATATGCATATACGTATATATACTATGTGGTATGACCTGACTACCACACTTAATCATCACTCTTGACAACGTGATTGCTATATACGTAGTTTGTAACTAAACTTCAATTAACAGACTACTTCAGAGCTTATATATTTAAGTAAATTGTACTACTACACAGCTATTTAAGTTTTATCAAAATTGCATGTATTAACAGTACTTCTCAAAAACATTAGTGCATTACATTTACTATATTACATTTAGTCCTAAATGAAGTAAGCCATGAATAAAATGTTTTTCCTCCTAGTGGCTTCACCATTCTATAATGGATGGTGAAACGTCTTATTCATCTTATTTTCAGTATTAAATATATGTAATATAATGAAGCAAGCCATACTAAATTGCCTTTGGATGCTCAACACTACATATTATAACTAACTGAAGTTCCTTTTTTGAATATGTTTTGTTGTATAACAAGATGCTGACAGTTATACTTTCAAGTACACAAATATACGCTATAAGCAGTCATTTATGAATAGTTTGTTGTCTGTAGATTGTGTGTTCTGAGGATCATCACCCTGCGGCTTAGTCTCACACCATACCTTACTGTTGACACCCTGATCAGGGAGGCTGTTGTTGCTTGCTGTACCAGTGATGGACAGGTTAAATGTTGTATACTTCATCAAATTGGAGACACCCTTCCTTTCCTTGGATCACACCAGATTAAATCCTGTTCTCCAGGTATTGTGTGACTCCCCAATGGGTTTAGTACTTTCCAATGAAAATACTACTACTACCACCACTACTGCTGCTAATTGTTACTATTACTATCACTATTACTGGTGCTATTACTACTACTACTGCTACTACTACAACTATTCTACTACTAATACTCATGCTCCTAGTCCTCAAGTATTATAAATATTCATCTCGCTTATTATTATTTCTATAGAGTACACCATTAATATGATATTACTGCTTCTATTACATCACCATCCATCATCATCTATGTACTGTTATTATTATAATATAATGCTAGGATTAAATACTAGTACAGTATACTTGTATTGCAATTGCCAGCCATTCCATGATAATGATATCATTGATGTTATTTTCAGGACGATGCCTAGCGATGCCCTGGATGACATCGAACTGCGGCACGTCCAGTTATCAGTGTCTAACTCGCGCTCGTTGAGTGAGGATGGGTCTACAGGCAGCAAGGAGACCGTGGACACCCAGCATGGTCCCATCACTGTGGCCGTCACTGGCGATACCTCCAAGCCTGTCATCCTCACATACCATGATCTTGGACTCAATCACGTCACCAATTTCCAGGTAAGGTTGTTTTATTACATACATGTAGTTTGTTCTCCACCCCCACAAAGGTATGTGGAGGACTAAAATTGTCAGTACAGTTCTGTACAGTGGTACCCCGAGTTTCGTACTGCTCCCAACTCGAACAATTCTGTAAGTGTATTATTGTACGTGCTTTTGTAAGTGTATTTTTGGGGGTCTGAAATGGACTAATCTGATTTACATTATTCCTTATGGGAACAAATTCGTTCAGTAATGGCACTCGAACAGCCTTCTGGAACGAATAAAGTACAGTGGACCCCCGTGTTTCGTAAAAACTTCATTCCAGAAGCCTGCTCAAGTGCCATTACCGAATGAATTTACTCCCTTAAGAAAAAATGTCAAGTAGGTTAGTCCATTTCAGACCCCCAAAAATACACTTACAAAAGCACTTACAATATTATACTCACATAATTGTATGATTTCCGGGGTTTACGAAACTCGGGGGTCCACTGTATGAAACTCGGGGTATCACTGTATTACTACATGTATATCTCCTTTTATTAACATTGCTTTTTTAACAAACAGTAAATCCTCTCATATGTGGGATATGTTCCTGAAGATTGAGGACTAGTGGAAAATTGGGTTATGGGAAGCGAAGAACTTAGTAGTAAATAATGTTTTTCTAGACACCTTCAAATTTGTCAATAAGTATTTTTTTTTTTTTTACTATTCTACCAGATGAAGTTTTTTTTTTTACAGTTTAACTTAACTCACATTCTATTAGTCATTAGTACTTGAAATATTTGAGTTAGTATATAAAAAAATGTGAGTAAGTCATATCCCCCAGACAGCATTTTTCCTTCATAACATATTTTCCAAAATTTGACTGGCTTTTAAAAAGTGGGAGGCTAGGGGTAGTGGGTAAACAGTTTGACCATGGCCAACAAGCAGATTGTGTGAAAATCTGTAGATGGTAATACTCAAATTAAGCAGGCTACTCAATTATTTGGTAGATATACATATTACAATATCGAATGTTTAAGCACACTGAAATTTTAATTCACTTTTTTAGTTGCATAAGAAGAAAACTGTACAGAGTTTAGGTACATAAAATGATTACTACATTTAATAATTGTAGTATCATTAAGCCACTTAATTACATGAAACTTAGCATTCAAATTATTTAACTTCACCTATACAGTGTCGAGTAGTTTTAAGTTCCAGTTTGTTTGCCTAAAATGCTCTACATAACTGGGGCTTTTTGTAACAGTTATATACATTTTATAAATAAATTGTTTTATGTTTATTTGGCTGTAGTTTCATTAGTCTGTGAATATATTTAGTACAGTGACAATTTTATAACGACAAGAGTTCACCTTTTTTCTGCACCGCCAAAGAATTGACAGTTTCTCGTACACTCTTATTATTTTAATTCTGCATTCATTGATTTACAAAAGAGGGAGAGGTGATATGAGAATCTCATCATATGAATAACTAAAGTGTAATGAAGACTTGTCAAGGCACAATAATAAACCATATAGACAAACTCAGGAGATTAATTGATCTGTATATTTTGACCCCCTTTCTGGGCTCCTCTTCAGCAAAAGAGGATTTCCAGAAGGGGGTCAAAATATACTGATCAGTTAATCTCTGAGTTTCTGTCTCAGTTGGGTTATCACTGAGCATCTCATCGTATCATGAAAGTAACCAATTTTCAGAAATACTGGGCTCAAATTGGCATTTTGCACTTGCAAGTAGTGTACTATGTAGAATACTGCAATTATACTTGTATTTACATATTCTTTTACAAGTGCAATTTCTTACTGTACTCTCAAAATATAAATGTAATATTGCTGCCAATTTTTATAATACACTTGCACATTTTCAGGCCTTCTTCTTGTACCCAGAGATGAGGAATATTCTCAACAATTTCTGTATTGTTCATGTTAATGCCCCCGGTCAAGAGGAGGGAGCTCCGACACTTCCAGAAGGGTCAGTGTCAACACAACACTTTCAATACTTTACTGTTGGTACACGGTTTGATTGCTGCTCTCATAGTATCTGTCTCATGTGCTACCTTTAGAAACCTTTGTTAATGTCTCATATTTTATATGATCATGAGGGTATAGATGTGTGTACTCAGCTAGTGTTTTGCATAGAGCTAAGCAGCAGCTCTTGGGGGGCCTACTTTGTGTATATAAGATACATTGTGCAGCAAAAAGGAATAAGGGCTAAATTCAGACGACGGAGAAAAACAAAAACGTGAGAGATCGGAGCTATGAAACTTGAACTACCACACATTATAAGGCTCTGGCTTAACTTACAGATGACTACACATTCCCACAAACAGATGAAACATTAAGGAATCAATTTGTTCACTAACCTGGATTTAGGCCATTGTGGTGCTTATTCATCTCTGCTGCACAATTCCTCATATATGATGTGTCAGATTTCTGCATTTAGCATCTTCCTGTTGCATTAATTTCACTTGTTTACGTCTCTCACTCAGACAGAAATTCTTATGTCTGTCTGGCTTATTTTAATTGAGGATTTGTATCTACTTATTGTTCTCTACCCTCCCATGTCTGTCCCCATTTTCCCATGTCTGAGTATTTTGTATATACTGTACACTGCTATCATGTCTTGCATGGCCCTTAAATTTTTTAATGACCGAAATTAAGTTTTATTAACATGTCTTCATACTCAAACTTATGAATATTTAAAATTTTCTTAATACCATTCATGAAGTCAGGGTTCCATGCTGGTGCTACATACTCCAGTACTGAACTTATAAATGATGTGTACATTATTCCAGAAAAGAATGGCAAAGCACCAACAGTATGGTGAGTAAGACATTGATTACAGAAGGGTCTTTAGTGCTCTGCATTTCACTAGAAACTGACTTTATCAAGTACAGTGGACCCTCGGTTTTCGTTGAAAATTCTTTCCAGAATGCTGTTCGAGTGCCATTACTGAACGAATTTGTTCCCATAAGGACAAATGTAAATTAGCTTAGTCGTTTCAGACCCCCAATAATACACTTACAAAAGCTCTTACAAAAATACACTTACATAATTGTTCAAGTTACAAGGTGAACGAAAACCGAGGGTCCACTGTACTTGATAAAGCCAGTTTGTTGTGAAACATTGTACAGTGGAACCTCGGTTGTCGAATTTAATTCATTCCAGATGTTGATTCAGCAATCAGAATAGACAACCAAAGCAATTTTTCCCATAAAAAAATAAGCTATACGTATAGAATTAATCCATTCCAGACCCCAAATGACAATATAATAATTTATTAAAAATGTACAGACTACTACATAAAACTGTAAAAAATGAATACTAAAAGAAATTTTAACTGAAATACTGTAGCACAGTAAATGAAAATTTAATTGCATCTTACCTGTCAGAGGAGAGCTGATGGCATACTGGAAGCAGGAGGTGGAGGAGAGGAGGGGGTTACTACTTGGAAGGAGTGTAACTTTTTTGTCTATCCAAATCAACAAGAGTTTTTCAATCTCCTCAATAATTTGTGGCCTTTGCTTTGATATCACTTATGCTTCTTTTACAAGGTCAGCTGCTTTAATTTTTTCCTTTGGCCCAGTATCGTCCTAATGGTAGACTTTGATTTACCAAAAAAATTTTGCCATATCAACCATGCGGAGCCCATCTTCTTCATACTTTCTAATGACTTCTTTCTTAACCTGAACAGTGCTTTTTACAACTTTTCTTTTTGCTTTCATCTTTATCCTTCTTTAGACCCATGATGGCTTATTGTGAATAAAAAAAATTGCACCGAAACTGCAAAATAAAAAAAAAAGTTCAAAAGATGCACAACAAAGGCTCAGAGATGTTTACAGCACGCGAGTTAGTGGCTATACTGACCCAGGCCATTCACATTGTCGGTCGACAACCAAGAGAATGTACGAAAACCAGGACATGTAATAAAATAGTTAGGCACAAAAGAAAGCCACTAGCATACATGGATAATCACCTAGTTATTCAATGTATTTTGGATAAATTAGATTGAAAAAGTGCATCCAAAATTAAAAAGCACATTTTTTGTGCACTTTTAAATCACATTTACCAAAATATGTATTACACTGTGTAGAGGAGCTTTATAAGAGATCTGACTTAAGGTTAATTCAAGGAGAATATTAAATTAGAAAGTGGAATTCACTCGTATGTTGCTCTGATATTCCTCATGTTTGTACTGGATTTCTGTGCTGCTCTTACTAAAGTTCACAATCACTGCTTTAACTTAAAAAAAATATATACTAACAGATATTCACTTGAGCTTTATTAGAGTACATACCTCTATAAACTTCAAAAAAAAAAATGTATTGGACAACAACTAACATATTCATGTACAGTGGACCCTCGGACAAATATAAATTAGATTAGTCATTTCAGACCCCCAAAAGCACTTATGAAAGTACACTTAAATACAGTGGTACCTCGAGTTACGATGGTCCCCAAAATCGCCCTTTTATGTAAGTTTATTTTTTTAGATGCTTTTGTAAGTATATTTTTGGGGGTGTAAAAGGACTAGTCTATTTTACATTATTCCTTATGGGGATAAATTCGTTTGGTAATGGCACTTGAACAGCATTCTCGAACGAAAAAATATCGTAACTCGAGGTACCACTGTAATTGTTCGAATTTGGAGGTGAATGAAAACCGAGGGTCCACTGTACTATTACATTATTATTATTATTAATTATAGTTATTTTATTTATTTATTACTATTAATTTTTTATTTATTATTATTATTATTATTATTATTATTATTATTTTATTATTATTTTATTATTATTATTATTATTATTATTATTATTATTATTATTATTATTATTATTATTATTATTATTATTATTATTATTATTATTATTATTATTATTATTATTATTATTATTATTATTATTATTATTATTATTATTATTATTATTATTATTATTATTATTATTATTATTATTATTATTATTATTATAGCAGCTTTAATGTCATATTGTATTTGTTTCATAACTCCAGATTTTGATAGGCCTCTCTTATTTCAGATATGTATATCCAACAATGGAAGAGCTCTCTGAAACGATCACATGTGTCAAGAATCATTTTCACCTTCGCACTTTTATTGGATTTGGTGTGGGTCTTGGGGCCAATATCCTAGCACGATATGCCACAAAGTACCCTTGTGATGTAAGTACCACTTGTACAGCAGATCCCTAAGTTACACACATTTGCACATATAAATGAGGCTGTAGAACCAGTTACAGTTTTACAGCTACACCAGTAGGCCCTACAGATGAGCAGCAGAGTATAGAGTTTAGCAGGATGTGGGTGTTTGCCCTCCTCCTCCAACAGGAATCATCACTTTGAGATGAATCTGTCAATTGAATATTGCACACACACATCTCATCTATAGCCACCTGTGTACATATGCTCATGCCATGCTCACCCCTTACCTTGTGTAGCTTATGGCATGCAGCTGACTGTATTCACTTGGAGTACACCTGGAGGGTGTTCCGGGGGTCACTGCCCTTGCGGCCCAGTCCATGACCAGGCCTCGCTGTGGATCGGCCTGATCACCCAGGCTGTGTGAAAAGTATTTTAACAGTTTGCCCTTGACTTAGTTCTTTCCACCTTTCTCCAGTTTTCCTAATTACCAAGATGCCTGTAGAACTTTTAGGGGACTTTTGCCAGTAATAATTTAATGAGGGTGTCAAACTGATGCTGGTTATTTCCACTTGCTGTGATAATATTTATTTGTGCTGAGACAGCTTGCTCTGGCTGCCATGTGGGAAGACCTACATAAACTGCATTTACACAGGGAAAGACTTATTTTGTATTATGTTTGTCACTGTCACCAGCATGCATGAGAGGTGTAAAATTACAATCCTGATTAGGCATAGCCATAATTTTAATTTTGTGAAAATGGAATAGTGTTACTTATTACTCCGGTTCCACTTGTTGGTAAGGATTGGTTGGCGAGTGGGGGGCTGATTGGCACTAGTTGGCTGAAGTGCCTGAGGCTGGGGTCCCGTAGCTCGATTTCTAGTGCACTCAGGTCACACATTGAGATCTGGGGTTCGATTCCCAGTATAGGTGGAAACGTTAGGATGTGTTTCCTTGAAACACCTGTTGTCCCTGTTCACCTATCATTAAAATAGGTACCTGGGCATTAATTGACTGGTGTGGGTCACATCCTGGGGACAGAATTGACCTAATTTGCCCAAAATGCTCTGCACAACAAGGGGCTTTCTATAAGCAATTATTTATTAAAATTCCTCTTTACTTAATTTTCTTTGTTTATACAGGTAGATGCTCTGGTCCTAGTTAATTGCTCGTCCACCCAGGCTGGATGGATTGAATGGGGTTACCAGAAACTTAACATTCGTCACCTCCGTTCTGGCACCATGACAACAGGCACTGTAGATTACCTCCTATGGCATCACTTTGGTAAGATTCACATTATACTATATGCACTTTAGGTTCAATAGTATGTTGGTATATAGCAGTCATCTGGGAAAATGCTATCATCTATTTCTCTATATGTAATAAAAAAGGGGATTTAAATGTGTGTGGATGTAGTAAGGATATTAAAAAATGTACTGATTGTTAATGTTATGAGTGAAATTAAGCTGAACGTCCTAGTACTGAATTTAACAATGTTAAAAGGTGTGAGACCTGGGTAGTAGGTTGGTAGACAGCAACCGCCCAGGGAGGTACTACCGTCCTGCCGAGTGAGTGTGAAACGAAAGCCTGTAATTGTTTTACATGATGGTAGGATTGCTGGTATCTTTTTTCTGTCTCTTAAACATGCAAGATTTCAGGTACATCTTGCTGTTTACATTTAGGTCACACTACACATTCATGTACAAGCATATGTATACACACCCCTCTGGGTTATCTTCTATGTATTTTCTTACTAGTTCTTGTTCTTATTTCCTCTTATCTTCATGGGGAAGTGGAACAGAATTCTTCCTCCGTAAGCCATGCGTGTCGTAAGAGGCGACTAAAATGCCGGGAACAAGGGGCTAGTAACCCCTTCTCCTGTATGTACACGTATTACTAAATGTAAAAGGAGAAACTTTCGTTTTTCCTTTTGGGCCACCCCGCCTCTGTGGGAAACGGCCAATGTGTTGAAAGAAAGAAAAAAAAATACAAGAATACAAGTGTGTTGTCTATGAGGATATAATTTTTCTTCTTTCAACAAACTGGCTGTATCCCACTAAGGCAGGGTGGCCCAAAAAGAAAAACAAAAGTTTCTCTTTTTAACTTTAGTAATATATACAGGAGAAGGGGTTACTAGCCCCTTGCTCCAGGCATTTTACTCCCCTCTTACAACACGCATGGCTTACGGAGGAAGAATTCTGTTCCACTTCTCCATGGAGATAAGAGGAAATAAACAAGAGCTAGTAAGAAAAGAGAAGAAAACCCAGAGGGGTGTACTCACCTAATTGTACTCACGTAATTGTGGTTGCAGGGGTCGAGACTCAGCTCCTGGCCCCGCCTCTTCGCTGTCCGCTACTGGGTCTCTGCTCTCCCTGCTCCATGAGCTTTATCATACCTCGTCTTAAAACTATGTATGGTTCCTGCCTCCACTATATCTTTCTCTAGACTATTCCACTTCCTGACTACTCTGTGGCTGAAGAAATGCTTCCTAACATCCCTTTGACTCATCTGAGTTTTCAGCTTCCAGTTGTGTCCCCTTGTTTCTGTGTTCCCTCTCTGGTGTGTGTATATACAGTGGTCCCTCGGTTTTCGCCAAAAATTCGTTCCAGAATGCTGCTCAAGTGCCATTACCGAACGAATTTACTTCCTTAAGAAATAATGTCACATAGGTTAGTCTGTTTCAGACCCCCAAAAATACACTTGCAACAGCACTTACGAAAATACACTTACATAAATGTTCGAGTTTGAAGATGCACGAAAACCGAGGGATCACTGTATATGCTTGTACATGCATGTGTAGTGTGACCTAAGTGTAAGTAGAACATCTTAAAAATATTCTGGATTAGTATATTGACCTTAAAAATAACCTGGATTATATTCACCTTAAAAGTAAGAGAGAGCGAGAGATATAGAGGAATAGATTGATAGAGATACGTACTTTTTTTTTTTCAACAAACTAGCTATATTCCACCGAGGCAGGGTGAACTAAAAAAGAAAAATGAAAGTTTTTCTTTTTTAGATTTAGTAATTTATACAGGATAAGGGGTTAATAGAGATACTTATAGATAAACAGAGTCATTCTGGAAAATGTTAAGCATTTTGGGAAGGGGGGTGGAAGAATTTTGAGCCAAGAGAGTACAGTGGTATCCTGAGTTTCGGCCACCTCCCAACTCGAACAATTATGTAAGTGTATTATTGTAAGTGCTTTTATAAGTGTATTTTTGGGGGTCTGAAACAGACTAATCTAATTTACATTATTCCTTATTGGAACAAATTCGTTCGGTAACTGCACTCGAACAGCCTTCTGGAATGAATTATGGCCGAAACTCAGGGTTCCACTGTAATAGTTTTAAAAACCATTAAGGCTAAAGTGGGAGAGCTTGATGTGGAAGATGTAATAGGATGATTTAGTGTGATAAAGGTACCATAAATAATAATGAAGTCCTTTAATTAAATTATCCTCAGAAAGAAGCTTGATAATAGGAAACCCTTGATTTGGGAGGAATGAGATAGATACATAACAGTATAAAAATTGTGCAATAAATGTAA
Organism: Cherax destructor; assembly: GCA_009830355.1. NCBI lineage: Eukaryota > Metazoa > Arthropoda > Malacostraca > Decapoda > Parastacidae > Cherax > Cherax destructor. The sequence goes on from WNWK01004135.1 coordinate 83,807, forward strand.
TAAGTGATAAGAGGATAGGTTTTGGATGTACATTTTTAGAGAGAGACTGATAGTAATATTTATTCCATAAAATATTGTAATTGACTGAGTAGAAGTGGGGTTGTTGAGAAGGTTTGGACATGTAATAAGGATGGTGGAAAAAAAAAAACAGGCTGATTAAGTGAGCATAGATCTGGGCTGGATGGAAATAGGTGTAGATGTTTGAGGAAGTGTTGGAGAAAGGGTATTATCTGTTTTCTTTTCTGTCATGGTTGCCTGTGGCTTGGTAGGTGGTTCAGTCCCCAACCGGGTAGAAACAGTGGAAATGTTTTACATCTGCTATCCCAGTTCACCTAGCAGTAAGTAGGTACCTGGGTGTTAGTTGACTGGTGTGGGATGTATCCTGGGGACAAGATTGAAGGACCCCAATGGAAATAAGACAGACAATCCTCAATGATGCACTGACTTTCTTGGGTTATCCTGAGTGGCTAACACTTTGAATTAAAAATCTGAACAAATCTTATCTTATCACTCCTCTGCCCCAGTCTCAGACCAGGCCTCTTAATTGGAAAGGCTAATGTGGAGAGAGAGAGAGAGAGAGAGAGAGATTTGAGAACTCAGGAGTATGTGTCTACCTGGAGTCTACCTGGAGAGAATTCCAGGGGTCAATGCCCCCGCAGCCCGGTCTGTGACCAGGCGGCCTGTTGGATACGTTGGACTGCGTGCTGGCCGCACGCAGTTCAACGTATGAACCACAGCCCGGCTGATCAGGTACCGACTTGAGGTGCCTGTCCAGTGCATGCTGCTTGAAGACACCCAGGGGCTTGTTGGTAATCCCCCTGATGTATGCTGGGAGGCAGTTGAACAATCTTGGGCCCCTGACACTTATTGTGTTGTCCCTCAACGTGCTAGTGGCACCCCTGCTCTTCATTGGGGGGATGTTACATCGCCTGCTGAGTCTTTTGCTTTCGTACGGAGTGATTTTTGTGTGCAAGTTTGGTACTAAGCCCTCGAGAATTTTCCATGTGTATATAATAATGTATCTCTCCCGCCTGCGTTCTAGAGAGTACAGTTTAGGAACTTCAAGCGTTCCCAGTAGTTGAGGTGGTTTATCGCACTTATGCGTGCGGTGAAGGTTCTCTGCACATTTTCAAGGTCAGCAATTTCACCCGCCTTGAAAGGTGCAGTTAGTGTGCAGCAATATTCCAGCCTAGATAGAACAAGCGATCTGTAAAGTGTCAACATGGGCTTGGCATCCCTGGTTTTGAAGGTTCTCATTATCCATCCTGTCATTTTTCGAGCAGATGCAATTGCTACATTGTTATGGTCCTTGAAGGTGAGATCCTCTGACATGATCACTCCCAGGTCTTTGACATTAGCTTTTCGCTCTGTTGTGTGGTTGGAATTAGTTTTGTACTCCGATGAGATTTTAATTTCTTCACGTTTTCCGTATCTGAGTAATTGAAATTTCTCATCATTGAACTTCATATTGTTTTCTGCAGCCCATTTAAAGATTTGGTTTGTGTGTGCTTGGGGGTTTGATAGTGGTATTAGACTGGAGTGATTAGACACAAACGACTTCTGGAATGTAATGTGCTGTTGGAGCATGAGCTTAGTAATATCTACTGAGGGATTTAGGGGGAAACTCTTACCATGAGTTTTGGAAAATTTTTAAATTTGATGTTGCAGTTTGGTTGGTCACTGTGTGGTAATGTCCTTGGACTTCTGAAAAATCACCTGCTAAGCAAGTATTAATGAATGTGTTTTCTTCTTTGGGTTGTCTCATCCATGAAAAACTAATTTGGATAGTCAATCTTTAGATGAATTAATGGCTCGCTGAACACAGTCATATTGCAACTCCAGTATTTCACTTATTTCCTTATTGTCGTCAGTATAGGTTCCATCTCTTTTAAGCAAGGGACCAGTACAGGATGTGGTTTTTTCTCAGGATTTTGCATATGAGAAAAAAGTATTTTGGATTTTTCTCACTCATTTTTTTTCATTTTTTGCTGTCTCTGCTGGGCCTTTCATGATGCATTCAGTTTCAGCTCAGTATTTTTCATTTCCCTTGGTAGTGTTTCTTTTCATTCTTCAGAAAGTCTGTAGCAATTGAGAAGTTCTGTAATTCTCCATTTTCTCTCTCTTCTTAATGGTACATGTCTGGAGCATACTTACATTGCCAATGAGTTTATCCTCTCCAGATACTGGTTCAAATCCATACCAGTCATATTCTTCCAAGCGTATTTCATCGAGGTCACGATTTGTGTACTGTCTGTTAATGTTGTTGTTGTTGAAATTGATATATGGGATGGTTAAAAAATTGTGTACTGAATAGTCTAAACCATGCAACGTCCAAATTATCCTCTGAATGCTAAGCTTATTCAAGGCATTGCGGAAAGTAGTGTAAGGATGAACTGAACTTCTGAACATTGGTAAAAAATGCATTAAAATACTATTTTATGGATGTAGTAGGTATATTACAAATTTTTATATTTTTTGTTATATACTGTTTTTAGGTATTTTTATGAAAGTTTGCATATCATGTTGGTTCTTATTACTAGCAATGCCTGATCGCGTGGCCTGATTGCTAAAGCTCTCCCTTCACACGGCGAGGGTCTGCGTTCGATTCCCAGCGGGGAGAAACATTTTGCGTGTTTCATTGCACTGGTTGTCTATGTTCACCCATCAGTAAAATGGGTACTTGGGTGTTAGTCGACTGGTGTGGGTCGCATCCTGGGACAAGGATCTAATTTGCCTGAAATGCTCTGCATAACAAGGGGCTTTCTATATACAGTGGACCCCCGGATTATGTACTGTTCCAAACTCGAACAATTATGTAAGTGTATTTTTGTAAGTGGTTTTGTAAGTGTATTTTTGGGGTTCTAAAAGGACTAATCTAATTTACATTATTCCTTATGGGAACAAATTCGTTCGGTAATGGCACTTGAACAGCATTCTGGAACAAAATAATGACGTAATCCGGGGGTCCACTGTAGTAGTATGTCATTGATGTCAGCTAGGCCTGTATACCATGTACATACTTGTAGTAAATATAGATATTAGTATTATGTTATTATGTATTATTATAACATGTTCCATCATTATTTTAGGCAAGAGAGAGGAATGCAATCAAGACCTGGTAACTGTATATCGACAGCATTTTGAGAAGGCACTAAATGCCACCAATCTTGGCCTTCTTGTTGATTCCTATATTCGTCGCACTGATCTGGGCATTGTGCGAGAGCTTGACCCCAACAAGAAGAAGGTAAGAATAACTAAATTTTAGTATTTATTGGGAAGTAAATTTGATATTTTACTGTATCCTAAAGAATACATTTTCTGAGACTGGCCAATAGTATTGGCATAACAGATGTCAATAAGACTCTGTTGCACATGGGACGATAACCCCCCTCTGTGAATTTTTTAGGCAAACTTTACATTATTCAATATATTTGTAAACAACTTCTGAGAAGGAATATTATGACATCAGTAATTGAAGTATGTGTTCAGATATTTGGGAGTGGATGTGTCAGCAGATGGGGCTATGAAGGATGAGGTGAATCATAGAATTAACGAGGGGAAAAAGATGAGTGGTGCACTGAGGAGCTTGTGGAGACAGAGAACTTTATCCATGAAAGCAGAGAGAGGAATGTATGAGAGTATAGTTATACCAGCACTCTTGTATGGGTGTGAGACATGGGTTGTGAATGTTGCAACAAGGAGAAGGCTGGAGGCAGTGGAGATGTCATGTCTGAGGGCAATGTGTGGTGTGAATATAATGCAGAGAATCCGTAGTTTGGAGATTAGGAGGAGGTGTGGGATTACCAAAACTATTATTCAGAGGGCTGAGGAGGGGTTATTGAGATGGTTTGGACATGTAGAGAGGATGGAATAAAATAGAATGACTTCGAGAGTGTATAAATCTGTAGTGGAGGGAAGGCGGGGTAGGGGTTGGCTTAGAAAAGGTTGAAGGGAGGGGGTAAAGAAGGTTTTGTGTGCGAGGGGCTTGGACTTCCAGCAAGTGTGCGTGAGTGTGTTAGATAGGAGCGAATGGAGACAAATGGTTTTTAGGACCTGACGAGCTGTTGGAGTGTGAGCAGGGTAATATTTTGGGAAGGGATTCAGGGAAACCAGTTAATAGATTTAGTTGGACTTGAGTCCTGGAAATGGGAAGTACAATGCCTGCACTTTAAAGGAGGGGATTGAGATATTGGCGGTTTGGAGGGATTTTCTGAACTGTCGTATCTTAGCGCCTCTGCAAAGACAGTGATTGTGTGAGAGTAAGGTGAAAGTGTTGAATGATGATGAAAGTATTTTCTTTTGGGGATTTTCTTTCTTTTTGGGTCACCCTGCCTAGGTGGGAGATGGCAGACGTGTTAAAAAAAAAATTGTACTACTTACTAATAAACATTAAACATTAATAGATACCAGTTCACAAACACACATGTAAGAGACTGGTAAATCTTGACTTGTGTATAGGATTTTATGCATTTGCATTTGTAATCATAGATCAGTTCACAGGCAATATTGTACAGGTGCTCCTCAACTTATGATGGGTTACGTTCCAACACACCTATTGTAAGTGAAAAATATGAGTTGAATACGAATATATGATAAATAAGTAAATAAATTACTGCATTGAATAAGTAAATAAACAAATAATTACTGTAACTAAATACAGTGGTACCCCGGTTTACGATGGTCCCCAAACTCACCCTTTTATGTAAGTTTATTTTTAAATGCTTTTGTAAGTGTAATTTGGGTTCTAAAAGGACTAGTCTATTTTACAACATTTCTTAAGGAGATAAATTCGTTTGGTAATGGCACTTGAACAGCATTCTGGAATGAAAAAATATCGTAAACCGGGGTACCACTGTAACAGTATTGAAAAGTAAATAAATGAATACAAGTTACAGACTTGTTGCTCCATGCTGGGTAATTATCTTAAGTTTCATCTCCAAAGTAATTGTTGCCTTTTCACCATCGTAAAGTCGAAATACAAGTTGAACCAGCGTAAGTCAAAGAGCGCCTGTATAGAGCAGTTTTTCTCAATAGCTGATATTTACCTTAAGTTTGGCAAAATGCTCATTCTTGAATTATTTTGCCTCTTCCTTTAGGTCTAGAAACCTGTCAAAAACTTGCCTTTCATCTTGCCATCTATATTCAATAAAGTATTAATTAAAATAATCATCTATTCTGCTTTAATTGCCTGATTTATGCTTAAAATGTGATAATGCCACAAATACACCAAACATCATTCTACGAAAAATTAACATGTTTTATAAACTCCAAAACTTGAGTCCTAGAGGTGGAAAGTACAGTGCCTGTACTCTGAAGGAGGGGTGTTGATATATTGCTGTTTTTGAACTGTAGTATCAGCAAACCTCTGGCAAAACAGTGATGGAGTGAGTGATGAAAGTATTTTATTTCTTTTTCGGGTTGTTCTGCCTCAGTAGGAAACGGTCGATGTGTTAAATTTTTTTTTTTTTTTACAAATTACTGTACTGCCTTTCTCTAAATGGCAGTAAATTTGTATAGCCAAATAGAATTTGCATAACCCTCGGTAAATACTATTTGCCCAGCTTCATACATTGTCTTGCCAGAAGTGTGTTAACATCACAGTTCTGATAGCCCTCAGAAGTACATCATCATCACCCCTCCTTCAGAGTGTAGGCTCTGTACTTCCCACCTCCTGGACTCAAGTCTGGCAATTGGTTTTCCTGATTACCTTCATAAATGTTACCTTGCTCAAACTCCAAAGTCATTACATATATGTACATTTATAATCCTAAACTTCTTAAATTTAATCTTCAATATGAACTTTAACAATTCTCTATAAAAACTAAAAAGCAATATGTGAATGCCAGACTTACACCAAACAATAATGATATAAAAAAAGTCAGTGCAGTTGATGAAAAGAAAAAACTAAATTAAATTTTAAATTAAAATCTAAACACCAGCTTTTAAAATAAAAAAAATCCATATACGTATGTCCATGATATAAATGTAACAAATTTAAATAAATTTAACACATTCATATACAATCACTAATAATCAATGAATTTGATACAGTGGTCCCTCGACTATCGGTCTTAATCCATTCCAGGAGCTAGACCTCAACAGGAAAAATTCGAAACTCGAAACCTTATTTCCCATAAGAAATAATGTAAATACTACAATTAATCCGTTCCACCCAAAAATATTCACAAAAAATTCATTTTTTTAAAGAATAAATACTATAGTTTTACATACACAAACTAACATTATTAACACAAAATAATAATAAATACATAAATAATAAATAACATAATAATAAATAACATTTACTTACCTTTATTGAAGAGAGTTGCTGGAATCTGGAAGATAGGGAGGAGGACAGGGGGAGGGGTTAGTGTTTGGAAGGGGAATCCCCACGCCCTGCCTTTCTGCTACACTCCCTGCATGCCTGCTACACTCCCTGCATGCCTGCTACACTCCCTGCATGCCTGCTACACTCCCTGCATGCCTGCTACACTCCCTGCATGCCTGCTACACTCCCTTCATGCCTGCTACACTCCCTGCATGAATGTTACACTCCCTGCATGCCTGCTACACTCCCTGCATGAATGCTACACTCCCTGCATGAATGCTACACTCCCTGCATGCCTGCTACACTCCCTGCATGCCTGCTATACTCCCTGCATGCCTGCTACAATCCCTGCATGAATGCCACACTCCCTGCATAAATGCCACACTCCCTGCATAAATGCTACACTCCCTACATGCCTGCTACACTCCCTGCATGCCTGCTACACTCCCTGCATAAATGCTACACTCCCTGCATGACTGCTACATTCCCTGCATGAATGCTACACTCCCTGCATGAATGGTACACTCCCTGCATGAATGCTACACTCCCTTCATGAATGCTACACTCCCTGCATGAATGCTACACTCCCTGCATGAATGCTACCACTGGGGTGCCACTAGGAAGCTTCTTTGGACCCATGGTGACTTATTTCACAGTGACAATCAGTAAACCACCAATAAACACAACAAATGTATTGTGAATGTTTGAAAGAGCGCGCTGGGTATTGTTCACTCAAGTGTAAACAATGCTAGACTGGTATCCTGCGCGGCGAGGCGCGCAAGCGCAGGCAGGCGGACAGGTCTGGTACAGACCGCTACACGAGTAAACACCGCTACACAAGAAAAATATTGACCGAAAAATTCAACCTTTACACGAAAAAAACGTTATTCGGACAGACCGTTACTCGGGGGTCCACTGTATACATATACAGTGGACCCTCGGTTAACGAAATTAATCCGGTCCAGGAGCTATTACTTAATCTGAATCTTTCGTTATCTGAAACCTTATTTCCCATAAGAAATAATGTAAATACAATTAATTCGTTCCACAAAAAAATAATCACTCAAAAAAAAAAAACAATAACATTTACTTACCTTTATTGAAGAGTTGCAAGCATCTGGAAGGTAGAGTTGCTGACAGGGGCAGGGTGTTAATGGTTGGAAGGGAAATCCCCCTCCAAAAGGACTTCAGGTAACAAGTCCCTCTCTGGGGTTACTTCCCTTCTTTTTCTTTTAATGCATGAATGCTACACTCCCTGCATGCCTGCTACACTCCCTGCATGCCTGCTACACTCCCTGCATGCCTGCTACACTCCATGCATGCCTGCTACACTCCCTGCATGCCTGCTACACTCCCTGCAGGGCTGCTACACTCCCTGCATGCCTGCTACACTCCCTGCATGCCTGCTACACTCCCTGCATGCCTGCTACACTCCCTGCATGAATGCTACACTCCCTGCATGAATGCTACACTCCCTGCATGAATGCTACACTCCCTGCATGAATGCTACACTCCCTGCATGAATGCTACACTCCCTGCATGAATGCTACACTCCCTGCATGAATGCTACACTCTCTGCATGAATGCTACACTCCCTGCATGAATGCTACACTCCCTCCATGAATGCTACACTCCATCCATGAATGCTACACTCCCTACATGAATGCTACACTCTCTGCATGAATGCTACACTCCCTGCATGAATGCTACACTCCCTGCATGAATGCTACACTCCCTGCATGAATGCTACACTCTCTGCATGAATGCTACACTCTCTGCATGAATGCTACACTCCCTGCATGAATGCTACACTCCCTGCATGAATGCTACACTCCCTCCATGAATGCTACACTCCCTCCATGAATGCTACCACTGGGGTGCCACTAGGAAGCTTCTTTGGACCCATGGTGACTTATTTCACAATGACAATCACTAAACCACCAAAAAAGACACCAAATATATTGTGAATCTTTGAAAGAGCGCGCTAGGTAATGTTCTCTCAATGGTAAACAACGCTTCACTGGTGTCTTGCGCGGAGCAGGCGGACACGTCTAATACCTTTCGGTAACCGAGGAATTTTTCGCTAACCGATTCCGAAAAAAGCTTACGTTTTCCGAAACTTTCGTTAACGGGACCTTTCGTTAACCGAGGGTCCACTGTATATAACCAGGGAACACAGTACAATATTAATCCTTAGTCCCAACTTACAAAAATAATAATCTTAATAAAAAATGACTTGACCAGTTTTTACTAACACAGTTTGAGGATATTACACATAGACTAAAAGACCATGTACAAAAGTTTATCTCCAAATTTTTTTTTTTCAGGATTAAAAAAAAAAAAATTAGTTCTGATTTGTGATACTTTACTGCTTTTTTTTTTTTTTTTTTTCCATAGATCCGATATTAAGATAACCATTGACTTTGTTAAGCTTGATGGGAAGATGATTTTTCAAATATTGTACTGTATCAGGTAAAACCAGTCTTTCTCGCAGGATGTTCGCATGATCCGGTGCCAGGTGCTCAATATTACCGCCAATCATTCTCCTCATATTGAGGACACTGTGACCTTCAATGGAAGACTGGACCCTACACTAGCAACATGGATGAAAGTAAGTTTGCATAAATAACAAAAAGGCACAATACAGTGATTGAAACAATACACAAATAACCCGCACATAGGAGAGGGAAGCTTACCACGACGTTTCGGTCCGACTTGGACCATTGACTTTGTAAATGGTCCAAGTCGGACTGAAACGTCGTCGTAAGCTCCTCTCTCCTGTGTGTGGGTTATTTGTGTTTAAGTCTGCATATTCAGGCACTCTCTCTCAATTATTGATAAATGGTCATAACTGACAAGTGATAAAGAAAATACATGATGAATTAGACACTTGTGTAACACTTTGATACCTTTATTGTGGAAATGTTTCACCAACCAGTGGCTTCCTCAGTTCTTTACAAAGAAGAATGGTTGAAAATCAGTAGGTTGATGTAATCAGTCCCTCAATGCCAGGTATTGCACAAGTGTCTTAATTTGTCATCCCGTCGGTTCTCTGAACCATTTATCTACAAAAAAAAAAATGTACAGCAAAAAGAGACCTTTAATAATAGTGTCTCACCTACATGAAGCTTTGTCGTTGTACTGATAGAAGTCTTCTTCTACAGTATGTATCTTTTTAGTACTTGTTTCAGTTATTATTGATGGATTAAACATATGTACAACACCTGGGGATCTTCATTTTGAAGATATTTTTTCCAATGATTGACCCATCTTCCACTGTCTCCTATATATATCTCTGCACTGAATTTGTAAAAATCACTGATTGGTTAAACAACTTTAAAATAAAGATACCCAGGTGTATACTTATGATTTAATCAGTTCTTATTATTTTAATGGAAAAGCAATAAACCCCTAAGGTTTATACAGTGCTGTAAAATAAGAGGTAATCAGGTTTGACCCATTGAAGGGTAGCTCTAATTCCATGAATCGAGAGCCCTTCAGCAGCGTCAAAGTACTGCTTATGAAGAGAGACTGTGTAAAGTTGAGGGTCCAGAAGTTATAGCGAGAGGTGTGCATTTGTGCACACTACAGAATGTTGCACAAGAAAATGCCACAGTCTTTTTGTTTATATTATTTTGTAATGGGAATCCTCCTAAGGGAATATTATACAAATAACGCGCTCATGGGAGAGAGGAGCTTATGACGACATTAAATCTTCTTTCCTATGTGTCACAGTATTGTGTTCTGTTCTTTAAGGGGCATGTTGAAGCTGGCAAAGAACTCTTGATTCAAGGAATTGGAGCTACCTTATCCTTCCATGAATACTACATAATTCACTTCTCCCCTCCCGTTGGTTTAGTATTTCTCCCTGAATATAATTAGATGTACTCGTCTATTTCATCTATTATTCACTTATTTGTGGCTGCAGGAGTCAAATCTGCTCTTGGCTCTGTCTCTTAACTTGATGCTTGCCAAATTTACTCCCTTCTGTCTTCATGAGATCCCCTGTCATTCCTACTCTTAAAATTATATATGGGATCTGCCTCCAGCATTTCTTTGTCCAGGTCATTCCATTTATTGATTGCCCTGAGGCTGAAGAAATACTTCCTGACATCCCCGAGACTGTGTTTTTAATTTCCAACTGTACCCTTGTGTGTCTTTTGAACAGTCTATCTTTGTTCACCCTATCACCCTCTTAGAATTAACAAAAGGGCCCCTGCCCTTCCCAATAGCTCTTTGAACCTTATCCTAATTACAGGTAGGGGACCAGAGTTGAAAATATGAAGCAGACCAGATGAGGCATTCTGAAGTTATAAACGAAAACCTTTGTGGAGGGGAAAAAAAAATTGTTCCCTTATATAAGAATTCAAATAAACTATTTCATCATAGTTGATTTGTATTCTACAGTTTTCTCACCTCACTTTTATCTTAGTTTTTTTATCATTTGCAAAGATGTAATCATTTTTCTGATGTTGAATATAATTTTCAAAGCGACCAATTTATTTTTTTCCCATCAAACTGGCCATGTCCCACCAAGGCAGGGCGACCTAAAAAGAAAAATGAAAGTTTCTCTTTTTAACTTTATTAATATATACAGGAGAAGAGGTTACTAGCCTCTTTTTTTCCCGACATTTTTGTCATCTCTTGCAACACGCATGGCTTATGGGGGAAGAATTCTGTTCCACTTTCCCATGGAGATAAGAGGAAATAAAGAAAAGAAGAACTAGTAAGAAAATAAAAGAAAACCCAGAGGGGTGTGTATATATATATGCTCGTACTTGCATGTGTAGTGTGCCTAAGTGTAAGTAGAAGTAGCAAGATGTACCTGAAGCCTTGCATGTTTATGAGACAGAAAAAAGACACCACCAAACCTACCATTATGTAAAACAATTACAAGCTTCCTTTTACACTCACTTGGCAGGAGGGTAGTACCTCCCTGGGCGGTTGCTGTCTACGAACCTACTACCTTCGATTTTGGATCATATTCTTGTAAATATACTACCTTGCTTTCCAGCTTTGTTTATATTGTAGATTTTTTTTACAGGAGACCATAAAGTAACTCACACAATAAAGATACTTTGACCCTTCCATATCTCCTTTCCATTCCTTTTTCCCCACTTCTTTGATTGAAATCCAGACATTCAGATTGTGAAGGATTAAGGATCAATTGGAATCTTTATTTCTGTGTCATCATCAGATCCAGGACTGTGGACTGGTGATAGATGAAGCTCCAGGCAAAGTGGTCGAAGCCTTCCGTCTCTTCCTGCAAGGGCAGGGATATGGTAAGTAATGTAATAAGGCTCTTGTCTTACATAATGTATGGTGTCGTCGTCATGTAACTGTTAAGATATATTTTAATGGGCCTTAGATACCTTTTATTTATTTACACTAAATTAAAGGTAAACTGTGCAACTTCTTATTTTAAGTTGTACAGAAGAAAATAAAGGTAAAGCTATCTTTTCAAAGTTACTGATCATCCACAGAAAGAAAAAGGGAAATCTATCTTTTCAAGGCTACTTATCACCCACAGAAGAAAATAAAGAGAAAACAATTTTAAATTATGATTATCAGCTATGGAAAAGTCCATAAATTTTTATAGCTTAACATTTTAACAACTGGATGGATATTTTATGTTAGAGATTAAACTCTGTCTTACTGTGCTGACAAGAGTAGGGAGTGTTGTACAAGGTTCAGGTTACAGCCTGCTGCTTCACCTAATGATATTCTTATCATAGTGCAGTAAGTACTAGTTCCAAATCTTTTCTATTAGAAGCCCGATAGCCGAGGGGATAGTGACAGACCTGTCAATTTTGGGATCACGATTTGAGCCTCTTGTCCATCTTACTGTTTATTCATATAACCATTTACAGTGGTACCCCGGTTTACGATATTTTTTCATTCCAGAATGCTGTTCAAGTGCCATTACCAAACGAATTTATCTCCTTAAGAAAAGTTGTAAAATAGACTAGTCCTTTTAGACCCCCAAAATTACACTTACAAAAGCATTTAAAAAAATAAACTTACATAAAAGGGTGAGTTTGGGGACCATCGTAAACCGGGGTACCACTGTATTTATAAAAAAAAATGTGAATAGCCATCCTTTTGGAATTAGGTCAAAGGAGGGAGTTACATAACTTCTGCATCTTTATAATTTAGAGTATACGTACTAATAGTTTTAGACCACTCATGATTCACACATGCTTCAGTTCTGCCCTCTACTCTATATCAAAATTTCAGTTCTAATTGCTATTTCAGTATACTTAGGAAAGAGAATGTGAGGCAGCAAAACTATGAAAATAATTAAGTATTACATTATTGTGCACAATAAATTTTAATACTAAATTCATAGTCAGCATATTATTAAAGTAGCAGTTGTTGACTTTTCGGTAATGCTAAAATCAAAGTGGTTCAGAATACATATTTAGTATTTTCATCTGTAGATGATACTATTTTGTTGGTTGAGTAAAAGAAAGTGTGATGCAACTTTGTAAATTGTTACAGTACAGTATACAGGAGGAAGGATGACACATAATCACTTTAGTGTTACTGTTCTCACAAAAAATGTTTGTGAAATAGATTAAATTATCTCGGTGTAATGGTAACTTAAGTAGCAAAAACTGGAAAAAAAGTTAAAAATGACACTGTACTTTTATTTATTATTCATATGTTGGGTAAGAAAGATGAAAATTACTTGTTGAGCAAGATAATACTCAGTGTTGTGTTTGCAACAAATATGGTGAGTTTGATTCCTCCTCTAGGTCACCCTACCTGCCTGGGAAATGACTAATGTTTTAAAAAAAAAAGTGTGAAGGATTTTCTGTTTCAGATTGACATTATGTATGTGAAACATAAGCTTTCAATATTGAAACTTAAGTTTACCTCAGTTACTCATGGAAATTTTAATGTTTAAAACAAAAAGGGATCCCTTTTTCCATTGAATATTTTTCAATCTTTTGCAGCACTGACTGGAGTGCTACATAGTAATTGCTATTTTTCTTTCTCACTCGTGGTGCAGTTCTTTCAGAAACTAGTCTGTTTTCATTTTCTTTTTGTAAGTTCAAGTTTCATTCTGTCAGTGTGTTTTTATGTATTTGTTAAGATCTCTCGATTCATTCTCATCTGAGTGCCCTAACTTTGGTTTTGTAACAGTTAAATCAATGTGTGGAATTCTTCAGCCTGCATTTCAAACACTGCTTTAAAAATTTCAGCAGTTGAAGATGATTGAAATGCTCTATTTTAATTAGATTCTGCATGAGGCTAAAAAGTCTTGAAAAAAAAAAAAGCATCAAATGCTAAATACAGTGGTACCTCGAGTTACGATGGTCCCCAAAATCGCCCTTTTATGTAAGTTTATTTTTTTAAATGCTTTTGTAGGTATATTTTTGGGGGTGTAAAAGGACTAGTCTATTTTACATTATTCCTTATGGGGATAAATTCGTTTGGTAATGGCACTTGAACAGCATTCTCGAACGAAAAAATATCGTAACTCGAGGTACCACTGTATATGGATAACAAATTGTCTTTTAAAGCTTCATGATTTAAAATATAAGGAGTTGGTGCGATCACCTGAAGTATTTGATTCATAATACTGTATATTATGGCTGATTTTAACACTTGTTGGAATGAGGAAGAAGAGATACAGTAGTTTGCTCTGATAAGAGATAGTGAGTTGGTAACTGCGTAATTACATTAGAAGTGCTTCAGTAAAGTGTAACAAAAGAAGCAACCGAAGGGTATAGTGTCTTTGATTTGCAATTGCAAAACCAGGGTTCATTACAGGGCAGGTCATAACATTTGGGCAAGTCATTTTTTATATTCCTTTGATGAGTTCCGAGAGTTTTTCTACTCCCAGAGCCCATCTGATGATGTTGCTTTCACCAAACTGTGTTGGTATCTGGATGTGTTAAACTATTGTTGTGGGTTTCATCCTCAGGATAGGGTAGTATATGTAGGGCTGGGCTTTGAAATAAGTCGAGTAGAATAACAGTTCTTTACATATAAATTCAGCGTTTTAAAAATAAGAAAATGAAGGTGGATTGTAGTATAGGAATGAAAGAGTTGCAGCTAAATCTCTGCAATAGGAAAGGTTGAGAAACATTCAGACTTTGTGAAAGTCTTAGTTGTTGTCTTAGGATAAATTAGTTTTACCTTCTTTCCTTTCCTTTCAACACGTCAGCCGTTTCCCACCGAGGCAGGGTGGCCCAAAAGGAAAAACGAAAGTTTCTCCTTTTACATTTAGTAATTTATTCAGGAGAAGGGGTTACTAGCCCCTTGCTCAAGGCATCTTAGGCGCCTCTCACGACACGCACGGCTTACGGAGGAAGAATTCTGTTCCACTTCCCCATGGAGATAAGAGGAAATAAGAACAAGAACTAGTAAGAAAATAGAAGAAAACCCAGAGGGGTGTGTTTATATATGCTTGTACATGAATGTGTAGTGTGACCTAAGTGTAAGTAGAAGTAGCAAGATGTACCTGAAATCTTGCATGTTTATGAGACAGAAAAAAAGACACCAGCAATCCTACCATCATGTAAAACAATTACAGGCTTTCGTTTTACACACACTTGGCAGGACGGTAATACCTCCCTGGGCGGTTGCTGTCTACCAACCTACTACCTATATTTTACCTTCTGCTTTTCACTATTTAAATAGAAATAGATTAAGATTGTAAAAGTTATTAAATATGTGAGTAAACTGAGGTTCATTCTCTTCCTGGTCAACATTTCTTCTATGATGTGATTGAGCAAATTTTCTTCACACTATTCTTGCATCAGTGATTCCACTCTTGACCAATTTGCATAATTTTTCTTCACAAACTACATTTTCCAGATGGGTACATTGTACAGAAAGGCTTTAAACTTTTCCAATTCCATGATCTTCATTATGTATCAACTTCTTGAATCAAACAATTCAGGTCATTCAAATTAGAAAAAAAACTGTAAAATAAACCAGGCTCTGAACCAAATCTGGATCTTCAAATTTTCCAGGGAGGCTGTTTTTATTTTTCCTTAGAAAAACACTGCAACCTTCAGCAGTAATTCCACGAGCCAAGTGAAAACTTTCTTGTGATATAGGAGGACATTATGCTCTAAGTTGACTTCCTGGCAAAGAATTTTGAAGAGATGTGTTGTGGCATAAGGTCATGTGAAGTTCATGAGAATATTTGATTCCTTTAAATATACATTTTATTTTCCATAGACTACATGGCCCCTCTGAATTTACCCTTGTGTTCTAGGTAAAAAAAAATTATTTCAGTGCAGTTTTATGTGAATTTTTAAATTAAAATTGAATTAAAACAACAGAGTGTTGAATCATAAGATCTCTCTCGGTACTGTTGGTTGTTGTACGTATTTTTGCTATATAGAGTATATTTTGTTCAATTTTAATGTTTTAGTAGACTTTTTATATTTCTCAGTTGGAACAAAAGTTTAACGAACTCATCAATTACATTGTGATATTGCAAATAATCCCACTTTGAAAATAACAAAGATCCCCAAGTTTATAGTGGATTAAGGTGTGTAACTTTGGAAGAAAAAGTAAGTTTTCAGTGATGAAAGATTGAATGAATATAGAGAAATCTATGACCATTATGGATCTTAAAGTAAAGTCTGACAATAATACATTGATAACTGGAGATTCTTTTAGATGAATTATATGTACACTACCCATTTTCTAATTTTCTACATTTAAAACCTTTTTCATATTCATACTCATTTTCAGATTACATTTTCAGACTCTCATTTTCAAGTTTCATCTTACATTTAAATTGTAATGAGATATTGAGTAATTGTGGACTACTTCCAGCCAAATTTCAAATAATTTATTTGGTAAAAGTATTGTAAAGATAAAAGCATTACAAAAATTAAAACTTTCTACACTTTTAAAATGAAATGATTCTAAATTTGTATCTAAGGCTCATCTTCCAAAGTTTTCTAATTGTTTTCTGTGTGGTTTTTGTAGCATCTCAATTGGAAATGACCCATATATGAGAATGAGAGAATTCAATGCTAATCAAGCATGGAATAGAATAGGAATGTTGTCCCAATGTGTATAAATTTATTTTAGAGATGTTCCCACCAGCATTGGACATGCTTGTTTAATATTACATATTTAAGAAATATTTTAGAAACTTGTACTGAATTATTTTAATCTGTTATAATATTTTCAGTCAAGCAAATAGTTTTTAAATTTTGTGCATAATATATATGTTGATAACATTAGGTAAGAAATTTCTATTTTGTTGCTAGGTGATAAGTCTTAATTCCTTTGAGTTTGTATTGCAAACAATAAGGAAATGATGGTTTGTTGATTATTTAAAGTGCAAACCTCATTCTACCAGTATATGTGCTGCCCATAAAAAAAATAAAGATTTTATTTCTTTGCAAAGGTTACAATGTGTAATTACAATTTTGATTTGTTAAGTACGAAGAAAGCCATTATCATGCTGGGGCATTTCGGGCAGACTAATCCTAATACTTAAAAACTACTTAAGTCTAGACAGGATAAGAGTGGTTATCTTTTTAACCCTTTCAGTGTCGGTCCCGTAATACTACGCCAAAATTCTAGCAGTGCATAATGAGAAAAAAAAAAAATGACTGTTTTTGGTTTAAAACCAATTTTGTGGTGTATTTTCGTATGGTATTTATGGTTGTATTCTCGTTTTCTTGGTCTCATTTGATAGAATGGAAGATATATTACAGAAATGGAGATGATTTTGATTGGTTTCAAGATGAAAAGTACCTTGAAATTGAGCTCAAAGTAGCAGAAATGTTTGATTTTTGCCAATGTTCAAGAGTAAACAAATGACGTCACTGTCCAATTTGTGTCCAACTGGCCAGTCTAATACGCAGTCACGAATGGGTTGACATTATTTATACAATTATTATAATAATGCATTAGTCTGCATAACAGAATCTATTTTTTGTGAGAAAAATTCAAAATGGAGAGGAAGAGTAATATAAGAGGGACCTGGAGACGTGACTAATGAATAGACAAAATGTTATTTTAGTGCCAGGAATGTCTGCATTCTGGACCCTATTTTGAAATTGGCATCTTTTGAAATTTGTGTGAAATTGGCCAAATTGCCAATTTGACTACTACTGGGTAGTTGAAATCAGTAAATGGGCATTTTTTTGTACTCAATCAATAGAACAAATGGAGTTCTAGTGAAATAGCTATAATTTTAGTCGACTGGAGCAATGGAATTGGCCGAAAATAGGGCTCAAAGTGGGCAAAATTGCCGATGCATAAATATTGCCGAGATCTCTAACTTTGCAAGAGCGTAATTTCGTAAGTTTTCCATCAAATTTCGTACTTTTGGTGTCATTACCATCAGGAAAAAATTATCTTATAATTTCATAAGAATTTTATTTTTTTTTTTTTTTAAATTTTTCGACACAGAGAGTGTTAACCCTTTGAGGGTCGGTCACGTACTTGTACGTGTAAATTTTAGTGCCTTCAAATCTGGTGGAAGAAAGCTGTTAGGCCTACATATGAAAGAATGGGTCTGCGTGGTCAGTGTGCACAGAATAAGAAAAATCCTGAAGCACGCAGGATTTTTCTTATACATAATGAAAAAAAAACTCCGACCGTGTTTTTGGTTTAAAACAGCAACTTTCGAGTGTATTTTCGTATGGTATTTATGGTTGTATCCTCGTTTTCTTGGTCTCATTTGATAGAATGGAAGATATACAGTGGACCCTCGGTATTCGAACACTCCAAAACTCACCCTTTTATGTAAGTTTATTATTGTAAGTGCTTTTATAAGTGTATTTTTGGGGGTCTGAAATGGACTAATCTAATTACATCATTCCTTATGGGAATAAATTCGTTAGGTAACAGCACTTGAACAGCATTCTGGAATGAGGGTGAGTTTTGGAGTGTTCGAATAGCGAGGGTCCACTGTATTTCAGAAATAGTGATGGTTTTGATTGGTTTCACGATGACAAGTACCTTGAAATTGAGCTCAAAGTAGCAAAAATGTTAGATTTTTGCCGATGTTCAAGAGTAAACAAATCATGCCACGCGTCCAATACACGTCAACTGGTGAGTCTAATATTCTTTCACAAGTGCGCTGATATCATTTATACTGTTTATACAATGATACAGTTGTATACATAACAGTAAATCTTCTATTTTTTTGTGAGAATAAAAATTCAAAATGGAAAGCAAAAGTAATGCAAAAGGGGCCTGGAGACATGACTAATGAACAGATAAAATGTTATTTTAGTGCCAGAAATATCTGTCTTGTTTATTCTGGACCCTATTTTGAAATAGGCATCTTTTGAAATTTGTGTGAAATTGGTCAAATTGCCAATTTCTGACCACTTTACTGGGTAGTTGAAATCATTAAATGGGCTGTTTATGGTACTCAATCGATAGAACAAATGGAGTTCTAGCGAAATAGCTATGATTTTAGTTGACTGGAACATTGCAATTGGCCAAAAATAGGGCTCAAAGTGGGCAAAATCGCCGATGCGTAAATATTGTCGAGACCGCTAACTTCACGAGACCATAATTCAGTAGGTTTTCCATCAAATTTCATACTTTTGGTGTCATTATGATCGGAAAAATATTCTCTATCATTTCATAAGATTTTTTTTTTTTTTTTTTTTTTTACCCTGAGAACGAGTTTGGGAGAGGGCCTCTCGACCCTCAAAGGGTTAAGGATCAGGGATCTCGATGCTGAAAGGGTTAATAAACATTTTATCTTAATACTAATGTGACGTAGACAAAGAATAAAACCTCTCCTTGTCTTGCAGTAAAAAGCTCAGCTGTGAGGATAGTTCTCACCTGCTTAGCAGATGGTGGATCAAGCCTCAGCCACTTCCAGCACTGAAAAGCCCACAGGGGTTTAGTGCTTCTCATAAATGCAAGAATAATAATGATAAAAAATGAGCCTCATGAGCATCCCAAGTTGACATTATGTACATTACGTTTAGTGTCAGCTGTAATTACAGTAGTTTTCCCTAATATGCCACTGTTTTCAACCATATTTTCTTTGATGCTTCAGAGAAATGTTAACTTTGTCTTTGCATTTATTAAGGGCTGCAGGTAGGAACATTTTCTAATGTACTGTAGTAAGGGGGTATGCTTCTTAAACGATGTACAGATGCCCCCAACTTACGACCAAGTTACGTTCCAGAAGGCTGTTCATATCTTGAATTGTTCGTAAGTCATTATTTTGCCATTTTTCTATTGTTACGATTATTATTGTTGTTTTTAATATTATCATTATTGTTATTATTGTTCTCTCTGCGCTGTTCTTTGAAAACTTAGATAATACAGTGGAACCCTGAATTTCGGCCATAATCCGTTACAGAAACTTGGCCTAAACTCAAAGCAGCCGAAAGTCAAAGCAATATTTCCCATAAGAAATAATGTAAATCCAATTAATCCGTTCCACCCAAAAATATTCACAAAAAATTCATTTTTTAAAGAATAAATATAGCTTTTCATACAGAAAACAATGAGAAATAAATATGAAGCACTAATTTTAATGGATAAATGAACATTTAAATCAGTTTTACCTTGTTGAAGACTCTTGTTGGCGTATGGAGAGGCAGGAGAGTTTGTTTGGAGACAGGACAAGATAATTAAATATGACACTAATATCAACTCTACGGCTTATTTATCAATCACAATTCATCTAATATGAAATAATAAACAATATTAATAACATAGAAACATGACATATACTCTAGAATGAATAAAATATGTCATTTCATATGTCATGAGTGGTGTTGTGTTGTTGTTGGGTGTATAAAGGCCACTGAGAGCATAAGCCTTACATAGTGGTGGTGAAGGCGGCAGCAAGAGGCAGCAGAGGTGGCAGTGTTGTCAGTAGCCCTATATACCTCCAACAACATTGGAGGAGTTAGTTTCGTGCTGTCCTTGCTTTAGTATCGTGTTTCTCACTTTCTTTACCAAAGGGCTGGCATTAGGAAGTTTCTTCGGGCCCATGGTTAATTATGTAGCAGTCGCACTCAATCAACAAGCACCAAACACAATGAATTATATTGTGAAATGTTTGGATTAGAACGGACTGCCCGCACAGGCGCGGGCAGGCAGACAGGTCTGTTACACGGGCCAAAACACTGGGCACAGTGCGAAACTCAGGACAAAATTTAGCCAAAAAAAACGCTCGAAACTCAAAGCGGCCGAAGTTAGAGGCAGCTGAAACTCAGGGTTCCACTATACTGTACAGTATCAGTAATGTACGGTTCTTAATACTAAAGCATATTCTAATAATAAATACTGTAATAAAATGAAACTTTAACTAACACGGCAGTCTGTTCATATGTCCGAATGTTTGTAACTTGAATGTTCGTAAGTAGGGTAGCGTCTGTACTATATATCTTGAGGACAAGGTTGTTGTTAATTTTAAAAGATTGCATTGTAAAAATGTAAATCGTGGTTTTTTTTTTTTTTTTTTTTTCCCATGTTTGGTACGGTGATTTATTTAAGATTACCCTACCAAGAACCTAAATTTAATATTTGTATTTTTTCCACTCCATAGACAAGTTAATAACACAATCACAGGAATTAGGATTAGGATTGTGTTTGAATAATGTGTTTTCTCCATCATAGATGTTTGATCATTGATGCGAGAATTCCATTCTTTATGCATTTGGTTAGCTATCAAGGCAGTGGATATATTTTTCATGTGACATATTGCATAGACAGAACAGTGGCGGCAAGATTTTATTTTGTTTTAGGGACAAATTTGTTGTAATATCTATCTACAGTAGCATTTTGTTTTTATTGTTGTAAAATTCAATACCATTTATTGTATTGTGATAAATTCTCGTTACAGAAAACAGTGAAATAAGGAATTGCATATTTTCGAAAGGAGTTATTGTAAATGTGGGATTTGTAAATGTTGTACCTTACTGTATTCTAAATTACAATTTGAATACCAAGATCTTATAATTTGGATAAACATTTTTATCACAACTTGTACACAACCCAGAACAACATGAGTTGAGAGCAAGACATTCCTGTCTTTTGCCCACAACCCAGGACAACGTGGATTCAGAGAAGGATAGTTCTGTCTCTTGCACGCAACCCAGGACAACATGAGTTGAGAGCAAGACATTCCTGTCTCTTGCCCACAACCCAGGACAACGTGGATTCAGAGAAGGATAGTTCTGTCTCTAGCATGCAACCCAGGACAACATGAGTTTAGAGGAGGATAGTTCTGCTTCTCTCACAACCCAGAACAACATGGATTTAGAGAAAGATAGTTCTGCCCCTCTCACATAACCCAGGACAACATGGGTATAGAGAAGGATAGTCCTGCCTCTCACATAAACCAGGACAGCATGGGTTTAGAGAACGATACTTCTGCCTCTCACAACCCAGATCAACATGGGTTTAGAGCAGGATGTTCCTGCCTCTTGCAATTGGTGACTGACTATATAACTGTGATTGAATGGGTAGACAATCAGAATGCCAACTCTTTATATACAGACTTCACAAACACCTGCAACAAAGGTTCAGTAGCACACAAAATGCATGGAACTTGACAAAATAGGCATGCCAGTAAAGTGCCTTATCATCCTTTATGGACAATAAAAGAATTTTTATTATTGTGGAATTTAAGAAAAACAACAAACTCTCCAAACATATTCAGGTTGGCCATCATAAATCTGGCAAATCAGTTATCCTGTTCCATCAGTAATCCTGCACTAATTTTGGCTTGCATAATTTCAAATTTCATCATTATACTGACTCAAATTTCATCATTATACTGACTCAAATTTCATCATTATACTGACTCAAATTTCATCATTATACTGACTCAGAAATTGTGCAGATGGTTGTAAATCCACAACAGCAGGCCAGTGGAGGAGAAAGCAGTGATGAAAATGAGGAAGATGTAGCAGTCTCTCTATTGATAGGTTAATTAAGTGTATTCTAACCTAACCACTCTGTAATCCGGCAAACTCACTAATCCGGCACACTACAGGTCCCATTGATGCCAGATTACTGATGGTTGACCTGTATTAGTTAACTGTTAAAATAAAAAAAAAACTTTTCAGTGTAATACATAAAAAAATTTATTTATTGAAATAAATTTTAACTTTCTTTGTTGAAAAGTTAAGAAATGAAAATAAGAATACAAAACATGTTGAACCCACATTACAAAGATAAAATAAAATGTTCAGAACACTGTAGAATATGTTAAGTAAAAGGACACAAATGCAACTAATGTGTCATTTTATTGTGGCAATATTTCGCGCTCTAGGAGTGAAATGGCTTGATAAAGCTCCTGGAGAGCGAAACGTTGTCACGATAAAATGTCCCATTAGTTGCATTTTAGATTTAGATTAGATTTTGCCACCGAAGTGGCTAGTTTATTGTGTACCCCATATCCATCCTGTGGACGCTAGCACAAGAGCATATGGATACACAAAAGGCCTAGGCACTAGGCCCCAAAAGGGTTGACAATTGTGCATTTGGATTTATATCTACATTTCACTTATCTGTTACAAGTAAATTTAGGAAATTTGCTTGGTATAACTGGTATCTTATTTTCATTTATAAGTTATCTTGACATGTCACATAGGTTATTATACTGTATCTCTATATTCCTCAATAAGTGGACAATTAAGCACATAGTGTTCAAGACAGTGACCATATGCCTGATCACATAATTTGCATTTAGTTTGATCATCATCTGTCTCTCCCAAACTGCCAGAAGTACCTGTAGCCAAGCCTAAGCCTGGCCACTGCAACATCAGTCAGTCTGTTCACATTGCAAGTTCATTTGTGTCCTTTTACTTAACATATTGTTGGTAATTCTACCAATATTAACACTGCAGAATATATATATAGTGTATTGGAGTTTGATGTGTGTCAAAAAGAATAGTGATTAAAAGAACATGTTAGTGTACTTTATATCCATGATTATCCAGGATATGTACAAGTTACTTGACATAAGTCATGATGCCTTAAGCTAATATAAATATAGTAACTGAATCATTAAATTAGGACACCAAGAATACAAGCAACATCATGAAATAATATAAATATGGAAGTACAGGCAAAGTCCTCCAGTACCTGAACAGGTAGCAGTAATGGAGGGTTTGTCAAGCACCCTCTCAGGAAAATATAAAGCTGGATCGCAAGAGCAGCCACATGTTTGCAACAAGTGGCTCAAAGAATACAAGTGAAGACAGTACAGTATATGAAATAAATTATGAAATGCTTGGTCATGCTCTTCATAACTACTGGACGATTGGCATTGTCTGGCACCATTCTAATCTTTCTCCTACACTGGCAAAGCTCTGTATACTTCTTTTCCTCAGTTCTCTACAAAAGAAAGCAAAAGCAGATATTGGGGTAACTAATATTTCATCAATATGTATAGCATCTCTTAGTTACATTCTTTGTTCTGTTTCTCTTTTCTTTTGGTAGCCTACAAGTTAAAATAGTGCTTTAGTTATTAACCTGCAATGCCTAACAAAATATTTAATGTATGCAAAGCCTTAGTGACTGCTACTAACTCACTGGCTTTCTTGTTTTGTGTAACTTTCCCATGCATTAAGAACCTTAGATCACTAACAAGCAATTGTGTACTATTTTACTCTCTCATCCTTTTCTTAATTCTTTTATTCTAACAAAAGTCTCCTCCATTGCTCAGAATCATAGCTTCCATTGGTTCAGTGATGTGACTAGCATTATACAAGAATTACCCAGCTCTTCCATACAAGATAGTTTTATTTTTAAATTGTCCTCAACCACTTCCTGGGCATTTAAAATAATTTCTACAATGAACAGCCGAGTCTCACGATAAGCTAAGAGGATATTCAGTAACATAGGTTTCATCCTGTGTCATCTTGCATTGTGCTCCAGTGGTGATCACACAGCATTGTTGACACTGATTGCAATCTTCAATATTATATTACATGAAGTTGGAAATTTGTGGGGGATGTCATTCAGTGTAAAGAGTGGTGGAGGTTCAGTCCTCCATCCACTAATTGCAGCCAGGTCTCTGACCAATCAGGCTGTTGCTGATTTCTGTTTTGTATGCTCTTGTACCTTATTGCAAGCAGGCAGGAACAGCATGTGGTGTATTCATCCCTTGCAATTAAATTTTAAAACATTACTAGCTTGTGTTTGGCATCCGATTTTGTTTCTGAAATTTGGATAGAAGTTTCAGAATAAGTAATTATCCTGATTATAGTTTCAGGTAAAAGTGTTAGTGGTACTAGTTTTTTGTACAACAAAACTTATTATTTACTAATGAGAGATGAAGGGTTACAGTGCAAAAAAGTAAACATTTTATGATATTCACTTGGGCACTGAATGTAATGAAGGATATAATGGAACTTGCAGAACTAGTTGCTTCTCATAAGATATAATAGTAGTTTCCTGTGAGCAGTGGTTAACCATGGATAGGAAGTTTTAATAATGACTTAGAGGAATATTGCATATTTGACGCAATTTTGACACTTCCTCTACCTATTTTTATTTAGACTTTTGGTGACATTTTTATATAATTACATTACCATATTTCCAAAATTTTGACTCTGTATAATGGCATCTTAGAATTTTTTTTGTAAATTTAATTCTAGATATTTGGTTATAGCCTAATATTTTCTGACCATACTTGTTAAATTTTGTAATGGTAGTTCTAGGATAGTGACAAATAAATAGCTTAGCAACTTTGTAGCTGAGTAAGAAATAGTGTAATTAAGTGTCAAGTCCCTTGATGGTAAACAAAGCTTTCCCTCGACCCCAAGCGGTGAGTGGGTCCCGGCGATCCTCAGCAGTGTCGATTGGAGAAGGTAAATCGTGTTGAACGCATCACCCATCATCAAAAAACAAGCTTTGTGTAAGTTTAAGTTTATTTCTGGCAGCATTTGAACTAACCATATACTTGTCATGCTGCCACATTCAGAATTGTTAACATAGCCGTTTAGTACATGGTTTATCCCCCCTCCTTTCCTTTCCTTAACCCTCCCCCCTCCTCCTCCCCCTCCCTCCTCCAAGCAAAGTGCCTTTGGTGTCTGTTTTTAGCATTTGAGTTTTGTTTAGTTGGAACTCAGCCACAGGAAATGTTGCCAGTTTCTCATGAATCGTTAAAAATATTAACCGATACAATAAATATACAGTATACAGCACTGCCTATAAATGTTAACACGTGCACGTGTGAGCGCACACATGTTAGTTACCATTTTTTCCTAGGCACATGTCGATTAGACACTAGGCCTGTTGTATATATGTGTGTGTGTGTGTGTGTAAGGAAACGCTTTGAAATGTTTCGGCCCCACCGGGAATTGAACCCAGGCCCTCCGTGCGTGAAGCAAGAGTGCTAGCCACCATGCCATCGGGGCGTGTAGTACATGCACTCACATGTGCGTGCGCACACGCATGCACGCTCACACACGCACTCACACATGCACTCTTTCACATGCACTCTTACGCATGCACTCACACTTGTGCATGCATGCAACACATACATGATACGTATATAAAATACTATGAGGAATTGACAAGGTGGACAGAGACAGGATACTCCAGAGATGGGACACAGAAACAAGGGGTTATAATTGGAAGTTGAAGACTCAGATGAGTCACAGGGATGTTAGGAAGTATTTCTTTATTATTATTATTATTATTATTATTATTATTATTATTATTATTATTATTATTATTATTATTATTATTATTATTATTATTATTATTATTATTATTATTATTATTATTATTATTATTATTATTATTATTATTATTATTATTATTATTATTATTATTATTATTATTATTATTATTATTATTATTATTATTATTATTATTATTATTATTATTATTATTATTATTATTATTATTATTATTATTATTATTATTATTATTATTATTATTATTATTATTATTATTATTATTATTATTATTATTATTATAAAAAAAAAGAAGCGCTAAACCACAGGGGTTATACAGCAAGTATTTCTTCAGTCACAGAGTTGTCAGGAAGTGGAATAGTCAGAAAAGTGATGTAGTGGAGGCAGGATCCATACAAAGCTTTAAAACGAGGTATGATAGAGCTTATGGAGCAGGGAGAGTGACCTAGTAGTGACCAGTGAAGACATGGGGCCAGGAGCTGTGGCTCGACCCCTGCAACCACAATTGGATGAGTACACACATGCACTCACACACATGTGCGCTCACACACATGCACTCACATACACATGCTCACACACACACTCGCGCGCTCACATGCGTGCTCACACATGCGCTCACACACACGCAAACCTCACTCAAGGAAAAGGATCTTGGGGTGAGTATAATACCTAGCACATCTCCTGAGGCGCACATCAACCAGATAACTGCTGCAGCATATGGGCGCCTGGCAAACCTGAGAATAGCGTTCCAATACCTCAGTAAGGAATCGTTCAAGACTCTGTACACCGTGTACGTCATGCAGCACCAGTTTGGAACCCACACCTGGTCAAGCACATCAAGAAATTAGAGAAAGTGCAAAGGTTTGCAACAAGGCTAGTTCCAGAGGTAAGGGGAATGTCCTATGAAGAAAGGTTAAGGGAAATCGGCCTGACGACACTGGAGGACAGGAGGGTTAGGGAAGACATGATAATGACATACAAAATACTGCAAGGAATTGACAAGGTAGACAAAGACCGGATGTTCCAGAGATGGGACACAAACGAGGTGTCACAATTGGAAGTTGAAGACTCAGATGAGTCAGAGAGATGTTAGGAAGTATTTCTTTAGTCATAGAGTTGTCAGGAAGTCATACATAGTTTTATGACAAGGTATGATAAAGCTCATGAAGCAGGGGAGAGAGGACCTAGTAGTGATCAGTGAAGAGGCAGGGCCAGGAGCTATGACTCGACCCCTGCAACCACAAATAGGCAAGTACAAATAGGTGAGTACAAATATGTGAGTACGCGCGCTCATACACACAACGCACAAGATAGTCATTGCAGTGATGTACAACCCACCACAAAACTGCAGGAGGCCAGGAGAGGAATATGACGAGAACAACAGAGCAATGGTGGACACCTTGGCGGAGGTGGCAAGAAAAGCGCACATGAGCAGAGCGAAGTTACTGGTCATGGGCGATTTCAACCACAAAGAGATCGACTGGGAGAACCAAGAACCACGTGGGGGTCCAGAAACTTGGAGAGCCAAGATGATGGACGTGGTACTGGAAAACCTGATGCACCAACATGTCAGGGACACGACCAGAGATAGAGGAGAGGACGAACCAGCAAGGCTGGACCTTGTATTCACCCTGAATAGCTCAGATATCGAGGACATAACACACGAGAGCCCCCTGGGAGCCAGCGACCATATGGTGCTGAGCTTTGAGTACATAGTAGAGCTACAGGTGGAGAGGGAAAATGGTGCTGAAAGAGACATACCAGACTATAAAAGAGGGAACTACACGGGTATGAGGAATTTCCTGCAGGAGATTCTGTGGGAAAGGGAAATGGAAGGACAGTCAGTAAATGAAATGATGGAATACGTAGCGACAAAGTGCAAGGAGGCAGAGGAACGGTTTATACCCAAAGGAAAAGAATAAATGGGAAGACAAGAAAGAGCCCCTGGTTTACCCAAAGATGTAGGGAGGCAAAGACTCAGAGTGCCAGAGAATGGAGAAGGTACAGAAGGCAAAGAACCCAAGCAAACAAGGAGATTAGTCGAACAGCTAGAAACGAGTATGCACAGGTACGGAGGGAGGCCCAGAAACAGTACGAAAACGACATAGCATCGAAAGTCAAGTCTGACCCGAAACTGATGTACAGCCACATCAGAAGGAAGACAACAGTAAAGGATCAGGTGATAAGGCTGAGGAGGGAAGATGGGGAACTCACAAGTAATGATCAAGAGGTATGTGAGGAGCTCAACTCGAGGTTTAGGGAAGTATTCACAGTGGAGGAAGGGAGGCAGTTGGGTAGACAGGACGGGGTGCATCACCAACAAGGGATGTATCGAGTGCTGGAGGGAATACACACATCTGAGGGGAGGTGAAGCAGTTACTCCGTGACCTTGATACCTCAAAGGCAATGGGTCCGGACAATATCTCACCATGGGTCCTTCGGGAAGGAGCTGAGGTTCTGAGTGTGCCACTTACCAAAATTTTCAACACATCCCTTGAAACTGGGCAGCTACCTGAGATATGGAAAAGGCCAACGTAGTCCCCATCTTTAAAAAGGAGACAGAAAAGAGGCACTAAACTACAGACCGGTGTCACTTACGTGTATAGTGTGCAAAGTCTTGAGAAAATCATCAGAAAAAGAATGGTGGAGCATCTGGAGCAGAACAGGTTAATCAACGCCAGACAGCACGGTTTCAGGGAAGGCAAATCCTGTGTAACAAACCTCCTGGAGTTCTATGATAAAGTAACAGAGGTAAGGCAAGAGAGAGAAGGGTGGGTTGACTGCATTTTCTTGGACTGCAGGAAGGCCTTTGACACAGTTCCTCACATGAGATTAGTAAAAAGATGGAAGACCAAGCGTGTATAACAGGAAGGGCACTGGAATGGACCAGGAATACCTCACAGGAGGCAACAACGGGTCATGGTGCGTGATGAGGTATCACAGTGGGCGCCTGTGACGAGCGGTGTACCGCAGGGGTCAGTCCTAGGACCAGTGCTATTCTTGCTATATGTGAATGACATGACGGATGGGATAGACTCAGAAGTGTCTCTTTTCGCAGATGATGTGAAATTAATGAGGAGAATCACATCGGATGAAGACCAAGCAGGACTTCAAAGTGACCTGGACAAGCTTGACATCTGGTCTAGCAACTGGCTTCTCGAATTTAACCCCACCAAATGCAAAGTCATGAAGATCGGAGAAGGGCAAAGAAGACCGCTGACAGAGTACAGGCTAGGTGGACAAAGGCTACAAACCTCATCAAAGGAGAAAGACCTTGGGGTGAGTATAACACCAAGCACGTCTCCGGAAGCACACATCAACCAGATAACCGCGGCAGCATATGGGCGACTGGCAAACCTAAGATTAGCGTTCCGTTACCTTAACAAGGAATCGTTCAAGACACTGTATACCGTATACGTCAGGCCCATACTAGAGTATGCAGCACCAGTCTGGAACCCACACCTGGTCAAGCACGTCAAGAAACTAGAGAAAGTGCAAAGATTTGCGACAAGGTTAGTTCCACAACTCAGGGGTCTGTCTTATGAAGAAAGGTTGAGGGAAATAGGACTAACAACACTGGAGGAAAGAAGGGTCAGAGGAGACATGATAACGACATACAAAATACTGCGGGGAATTGACAAGGTAGATAGTGACAGGTTGTTTCAGAGAGGGAACAAAGAAACAAGGGGACACAACTGGAAGCTGAAGACTCAGATGAGTCAAAGGGATGTCAGGAAACATTTCTTCAGCCACAGAGTAGTCAGGAAGTGGAATGGACTAGAGAAAGATATAGTGGAGGCAGGAACCATACATAGTTTTAAGACAAGGTATGATAAAGCTCATGGAGCAGGGAGAGCAGAGACCCAGTAGCAGACAGCGAAGAGGCGGGGCCAGGAGCTGAGTCTCGACCCCTGCAACCACAATTAGGTGAGTACAATTAGGCGAGTACAATTAGGTGAGTACACACACACACGCTCGCTCACACACGTGCGCTCACACACACGTGTGCTCTCATATGCGCACGCTCACACACACACACACACACGCGTGCTCACACATGCGCGCTCACACACACACACACACACACACACACATGCTCACACTCGCTCTCACACTCCTGCATACTATATGTTTATTTTGGTTCAATAAAACAAGGCAAAATATTTTCAAATTTGCCAAGAACAGCATTTTGCAATTATTTAAGCATTGTCTCTTAAAGTTCAAGTTTTTTAATTAACTGATTGATTCCAGTATTTATACAGTATTATAAAAAAAGTGTATAATATGGATTTACAGATGGAGAATAAAACTGGCAGCTGAGTTTCCAGTCATCTCTTCCTCAGCACTTGGGATCTGATGAGTGGTTGAACTTCCCCATCTTTGGTTTCTCTTTGGTAGTCTTATGTTAATCATCACTCTTATTTCTCTTATGTTAGCTTCTCCCACCTTCCCAGTCATTCAGAATTATTATTAGTTTTGATGTTGACTAATTTTTGGCAAATTGCACTTCATTAACTCATCATTACCATTCAAAGCTTAGTGTAACATCTAAGATACTGCACATATAGTTAGTGAACTTATGCTCAGCACTGATGTACAGACAGAGCTTGTTGGGTCACTAATACTGTAATGTGCTTGACATAGAAGTGATTCGCACAGTTTGCCTGACTTAATATTAATTATTAATATCTTGCTTGCCTTAAATATGATATAGGGTAAGTTAAATTTTGCATGCTGAGGGATCATCAGTATTACACAGTAGGCTTAAATGCCCTCTGATATACTGCATTTACACTGGTGAAGCTGCACAACATTTCTGCCAACAATTTTTTTAAATTCCAGCTCAAACTCGTTCAATTTAGCTTGAAAAAGATTGCATTTCTCAGTCGAAGAAAAATTATAGTAGATCTCCAACTTGTTGGAATAATCGCAAGTTATGCAATCCATGGTAAATATGCTCATTTAATTTCAACTTCAGCTCATGACCTAATGTTATACAGCGCATGTTATGGTCAGTTAAATATGTATATAGAGAACACAAGTAATATTTACCAATATCACTTGCACTTGTTTTTGTAATCCTGCAGATAAGGGAATGTAATAAGAAAGAAATTGTTAGAACAGGGTATAACTTAATATGGCTGTACTTAATATAATAAAAAATGTTTAAAAAAGTAGCAAAGTTTCTTTAGAGAGTATTATGTAAGGAACCCATTTAGTTTGGTGTAATTTTGCTGTAACCTTTTTGTACTTAAAAATACTATTTAGAATAACTGCACACAGAGGACAAGTGGTAAGAGTAGGGAAAATTGTCAAGGTATTTACTAAATATTAGAAAATACTAATTTTACAAGAGGTTACTCTTCTCCTGCTGATGCTACCTTACACTGTCTTGACTCATACTGCAGGTTGTCCCACACTGATGCTACCTTACACTGTCTTCACTCATACTGCAGGTTGTTCCACTCTGATGCTACCTTACATTGTCTTTGTTTACACTGCAGGTGTTTTGCTTCACACACTGTTGGTGCTATTCTCTATCTTTACATTACCTTTCCACCAAGTACTATTTACTGGTACCTGGCCATTTTCTTTTCCCCATATTTTCAATTTCATATTCTTTCCTTTTTGCTTCCCTCCTTAATATGTTTGCAGAGGCCCTTTTTTATTCTCTCCGCGCATTCTTGCTTTTACGTGAAAGCAATTAATAAATACTGCATTCTTAACCAGGAAACACAAATTTGTAGCAGATATTAAAATTGCTCTAAGAGGCACTTGAAATGCATAGGAATAGTTTTACTTGAAGTAAAGTTATCAGTAAAAGGGAGGTCTGAAAAAGGCAGTTGAAATGCCTAGAAATGGTTTTAATTAAGGTGAGGTTATAAGTGGAGAGAAGTTCTCAGAGGCATTGGAGATATAAATAAACACTGTGTTAAATAATATTTGAAACAAGTCATCATAAATGGTTCTACACCAATGTTATTGATTAAATTGCTGTATTTTATAGCAGTTATAGCAAAACTTAAATTTAATTAATGATTGCCTTGCATATAAATTTGTAATTTGCCTTGAAAACACTGTATTTAGGAGAAAAGTGCAACTGCTTATATAGTGAAACTTCCACTTAATGGACTAATAGGTGGGTGAGCATCCATTAAATCCTAATGATGAGATGATTTTTTCAATGATTGTAACAATAATGGACAATTTTGGAAACAGAACAAGTCTGTCATTTCTAGATTTTGCCTTTTCGGATTTTGTGTTAAATCTAAAACCACTAAATTGAGGATTTGTTAAACTGAGGTTTAACTGTACTTACTGGGAAATTTCTACTGTGAATTTTTTTTTATACTGTACTGCAGTGAAATGTCTTTGGAGAAATCTTTGAAGAATGTGCCAGTAGAGATGTAAAATAGCAGTTGTAGATCTGTAATAGGAAACTAACTATCAAATTGAACCAAGCTTTGGCTCCAGGTAAAATAAATAATTTTTATTGTTTTTATCTCGTTTCTAAAACATTTTATTTTATTTTTACAGTAGTGAGCCAAGCACTTATGATATCTTAACCCTTTCACTGTCTCTTGTATATGGTTTAAAATAGTGACATTGAAGTGTTTTCTAATACTGTATGATTTTTTTAATGGTTTTATTGGCTGTTTCTTGGTATTATATGATAGAATGGAAGATATATTATGGAAATAGAGATCGATGATTTTGGTTGGTTTCATGACCAGCGGTAGCTTGAAATTAGGCTCAAAGTAGTGGAAATATTTAATTTTTGATGAATATTTAATTGTTGGTATGCTCTAAACTATGACCAGCTATTCCTAGTTATATTTATTATCAGAAAAATAGGGTAAAACTTTTTTTTTTTTTTTTTTTGTGATGAATTCAAAATGGAAGGAAAGTGTAGTATAAGAGAGACCTGGGTATGTGATTAATGAACAAAGGAAATGTTGCTTTAGTGGCTGGAATGCTTATAGTGTTTATTTTGAACTTTTTTAAATTGATTTTTTTTAATTTTGTATAAAATTGGCCAAATTGCAGATTTCTGTGTACTTTGTAGGGCAGTTCTGGTACAGTAGTTGAATGGGCAGTTGCTTGTACTCAGTCAATAGAACAGAAAGCATACTAATGAAATATCTAAGAATTCAGTCAAACTGTGCAGTAGAATTGCTTAAAATAGGATTCAAAATAAATTGCTCCCAAACTGCCAGATTTCATAATTTTTTTTTTTTTTGGGGGGGAGGGTCATTATCATCAGAAAAAGATTATATACCTTTTCAGAAGAATTTTTGTTTTAAATTCCTGACATTGTCAGCACTTGTAATTTCATGGGTCCTGACCGTCAAGGGGGGTTAATAGTTATGTGAACTGGCAGTTATTTTGAATACGTACATACATATGTATTTCAAATTATTATTAGAGTTAGGGGAAGCAATAAACCCACAGGGGTCATATAGTGCCTGGAAAAAAAAATTAATTACAGCAGTTCACAGAAAATGGACAATGTTATTCCAAACAGGAAGGAAATAGGTGTGTATAGTGCAGAGTTTGGCTTTCATAGTGTGCTAGCACTGCATTTCATTGTGGCTGCAGTCATGAATGTAACTTGCTCTTCCAAAACAAATGTTGATTTCTTATATTCAATTTTAAGGAAATGATTTTTCACACACAATTTTGAGCAAATGTTGATTTTTCACATACAATTTTAAGCAAATGCAGCCTCTCCTCACTTAACGATGGAAGTTCCTTTCCTAAGACCACATCGGTAAACGAATTCGTCGCTAAGCAAGGAGCATACTATAATGGTAGTGGGTTTGTGTCAACCATCTTTAATATTGTTTTAATGTCACCTTTGCACCATTTATAACATTTCTGGTATATTTTTAATGTTTATACAATAGTGTACTGTATACGTATATTGTAATAAACAGAATAGAGGAAATCAGCTCTAATATACATTATTTAGGTATGCATATTGGTCAGAGACCCCGTCGTAAGTCCAAGTCATTGGTAAACAAGTGTGTCGCTAAGTGACGAGAGGCTGTATTGATTTCTCACATACAGTTTTAAGGAAATATTTTGGTATGTAATCTAGATTTGGTTAGGGCTTACATACCATGATGCCAGCAAATGTAATAATACAAAAAGTCAGTAGAAACTTTTGAAATATGAAAAACAGAAACCTCAAGGCGCATGTTGAAATAGTCGCATTATCTCTATCTCGTTTCAGCATCACAGTCTCATATTTGGTTTGTAGCCCACACGATGTACTGTAATGATGTTGATTAGGAAGAAAGGCTGAATGAATTACAGTGGAACCCCGAATATCGGCCGTAATCCGTTCCTGAAGGTCGGCCTAAATTTGAAGCGGCCTAAATTCGAAGCAATATTTCCCATAAGAATTAATGTAAATACAATTAATCTGTTCCAGACACCCAAAAATAATAAAAAAAAATATATTTTTAAAGTTTAACTATAGTTTTACATACACAAAACAATGACAATTACATATAAATGAACATTTAAATCATTATTACGTACCTGTATTGAAGACTCTTCTTGGCGTATGGAAGACAGGGAGGAGGGGAGAGGGAGGAGGAGAGGTTATTGTTTGGAAGGGAAATCCCCCTCCAAAATGACTTAAGGTATCAAGTCCCTCTCTGGGGTTACTTCCCTTCTTTGTCTTTTACTGGCACTAGAACCAGCTTGAGTCACTGGACCCCTGTCGCACAAAAAACTGTTCAGAGAGCTATTTCTGGCACCTCTTTAAGATTTGACTGAAGTGGGCCACCTCTTTAAGGGGGGCTCCTTGACGTGGTAAAGAGGCTATCGGTCTGAGGAATTGGACCTTTTGGTCTTCTTCCTCAGACCGAACCTAATTACCCCCCAATCCCCCTCCCTTTTCCCATCTCCCCATCCTCCCTTTCCTTTCCTCCTCCTCCTCCTCATCCCTCCCTTATTTCCTTCCCAGTTTTACCCTGGGAGCTCTCTCCTCAGGCATTCTAGTTCCTAGGTAGGGGAAAGGTATCGTAGTCCATCCCATTCCGTTGAGGTCCTTGGCGGTGGTGTAGTTTGCCGTGGAATCTGATCGCCTGGGGATGTCCCGATCCTCTCCGGTCCCCCGGGGGGTGGCTTTGGGTATCTTTCGGGCGACGGGTGTATCTCTGGAGGCCACCTTCGGATTCCGGGGGTGGTGGCCGGCGGTATGCTTTGTGGCGGATATCCGGCCGCCCTCTTTTGTCCGCCGAGATGGCTCGGTGGATGTGAGGTTGCTATCCCGGATTGCTGGTTTACTGGCGTGAAGGGTAGGGTATGGCACGGGTTCCATGCAGCATCTGCACTACTTGCGGTGTTGAGGTCCTCTTGGGCACGGAGGGGATTTGCGCTCCCTTTCATTCCTCCTAGGACCTATTCCTCCACGTTCCCTTTTTTTATTCTTTTTTATTTTTATTTTCTTTCTTTCTTTCTTTTTTTCTTAAAAATAAAAAGAAAGAAGTAACCTAACCATGGCTGACCCAATCCATGAACCCACTACCCCGGGCCCCTTCCTGATACCGCACCCAGTACTGACCCTGCCTCGTTAACGGATGACTCTTTGGACACCTCTCATGCCCCTGTACCTCTTGCTGGTGCTGGTTCGTCACCTGCTTCAGGTACCAGGGTCCCGACTGGCCCTTTCGATACGTCTGACCTTCGCTCTTCTCTGACCTTGACCGCTTCTCCTCGACGGTGCGGCAATTTTCGACCGCTCGCCCGTCTCCCATCGGACCACCCCGGTCCCACACAAAAACGACTCAAGACCCACACATGACGATTCGACACTCCCTTCTCGTTCATCGCAGAAACGACCAGCTCGTCACTCACTCCCTTAAACTCTCTGTTTCAAACTACTCAATGGACAAAGTTTTTTACTCTTCGTCCAACTTCTCCTAATACCTATCTTTCAGACCATAGTATTGGTAAGGCTCTACTACGCCATGTTGGTCAAAACATCTCATTTCACGCTCTCAAGAGCGGCACTCGCATCATCACGGTCCAGAATGCTGGCCAAGCTCGTGATCTTTCTCTTCTTACGACCATTGACAATACACCTGTTACTATTGACAAGCACCATTCCCTCAATTCTTGTTGTGGTTCTGTCATTTTGCCCCACACCATTGTCCAACGGAATTTCCAGACATGTGGTGATGACATTTTCGAGCAGCTTGAGCTCCAAGAACTCCCTATCCTTAAAGTTGACACTTTTGTCCTCCCAGCCAATAAGCGAAGACGTT
The DNA here is from genome assembly GCA_009830355.1 of Cherax destructor. NCBI lineage: Eukaryota > Metazoa > Arthropoda > Malacostraca > Decapoda > Parastacidae > Cherax > Cherax destructor. The sequence continues at coordinate 120,043 of WNWK01004135.1, forward strand.
ATCCTTGCAATATAGCTCGTCTAACGTTTGACTGCCGAGAACTGCCACCTTCGGTCTACATTGCAGGTCAACGTTTACAAGTTCGAAGGTGACCCTACACCGCAGCAGTGTAGAAACTGCTGGCGTTTTGGTCATCCAGCAAAATATTGCAGGTCCATGGCCGAATGCCCAGTCTGTGGTGCTGACGACCATGCCAGTTCTTCTTGTACTCTACCTCCCTCTTGCCTTAACTGTCATGAGGCACATCCTTCATATTCTCGCCGTTGTCAGGTTTACCTGAATGAGCGGGAAATCCGTTGTCTCAAAGAGGCGGAAGGCTTCTCCTATGCTATGGCTGTCTCTCATCTTCGCCTTCAAGGGAAACTTCCCGTATTTCTTATTCTCGCATTGCTAAACGTCGCCCGCTCTGGGGTCCCAACTTCCACGGCTTCCTCTGTGGTTGCCTCATCCGCAATACACCCTGTCTCGAATCCTTTTGATATTCTTGGCCCGAGGTCCCTACCTCGGCTTCCCATACTGTCCACACTCCTTCCTCTACTCACTCGCACAATCCTGAGTCTACACGTCCTCGTTCTTCATCTAAACCTCAGCGCCCCTCCTTCTCATAAGCCCGGCAAAATCCCTACTGCCAGGTCCTTCGCCTCTGACTAGTTCTATAACGTGTGTGGAGGTTCATCCTCCTCCTCATACACTACCTTCATCCCCTGTCCCTCCCAAGCCCTTCGACAGTTTCCTCTTCTATCTCCTCACCCTCTACTTTAGTGCAGTCTATAGACTCCCGATCGTTGCTCACTCTTCTTCCATTTCTAATGTAGTCCCACATTCTGCATCTTTGACTTCCGAAACACTGGAAGCTATTGCAGAATATATTACAGAGACTGGACAGATGATGGACACTACTCCACCTGAGGTTCCTCATCTCTCTTCTTCGTCTCAACCCCCTTCCTTCACAACGTCCTCCTCCTTCTCTGATTACAGGTCTTCCGCTGCCTCCACACGTGGACTTTTCTAACCCTAGTCCATAGATTCCTCTCACTTCCACTTATATCTTTCTCTCCATAAATCATGGCTTATTTACAGTGGAATATCCGAGGCCTCAGGGGTAACCGGGTGAGCTTCAGGTGTTGCTCTCTCAGTTTTCCCTGTTGGGGTCTGTTTGCAAGAACCCAAATTACAATCCACTGTTATCAGGCCCTTTTCAGGCTATGATTTGTTATATTCATCGGATCCTTTTTCCGATGGAACCTTTAACGAAAGTGCTCTTCTTATACGCACTGGTGTTCCATACCGTCAGCTCTATGTTCCTTCTTCCTTACATTACACCGCAGCCCGTATCCACTTGAATAAGTGGTATACACTCTGTTCTTTTTATCTCTCCTTTAGGGCAATGTCTATCCCAGATGTTGATTTTCTGGTTTCTTCCTTACCGCCACCCTTCTATTACTCGGCGATTTTAACGCACACCATTTTCTCTGGGAGGATCGCACTGTGACTCCGTGGCATTCAGTTGAGGCATTTCTTGCTTCTCTTCCCCTCCATGTTTTAAATACGGGTACTCCTACCCATTTTGATCCCCGAACTCATTCTTTCTCCTGCATCGATCTTTCCATCTGCTCTTCATCTACTGTCCTTGACTTCACCTGGTCTGTCCTCCCGGACTTACATGACAGCGATCATTTCCCAATCATCCTTAAGTCCCCTCTGTTTTCTCCACCTCCTCATTGCCCACGCTGGCAATTTGACCGGGCGAAATGGGACCTTTACGCACATCTTACTGCCTTTCATGAGGTTCCTATCTCGTCCTCCATTGATGAGGTTTTACATCTCTTTTCGTCCTCCATCTTCACAGCGGCTTCACATTCTATTCCCCAAACCTCGGGCAAGCATCCTCAGAAGTGCGTGCCTTGGTGGTCTCCTGCTTGTGCTCGGGCAGTGCGTTTGAAACGTGCTGCATGGGGCAGGTATCGATATAACAGAACCACAGAGAGACTCCTTGATTTCAAGCAGAAGAGAGCTATTGCTCGTCGTGTCATACGTGATGCTAAACGCACTTGCTGGCGAGATTACGTTTCTACTGTCACTCGCTTCCTCGATGAGTGCAGTCTGGAAGAAAGTGCGGAAATTAAGTGGTAAATTCTCCCCCGACCCGGCTCCTGTTCTTCAGGTTGCTGGTGTCGATATAGCACATCCTCTTGCCGTTGCCACTGAAATTGGTAACCATCTCGTCCGCATTTCTCAGGGGCTCCATCTATGCCCTCGTTCCTTTCTTCTAAGTCTGCCAGCGAGTTAAAGCCCTTAGATTTTTCTTCTCTTAGAGAAGAATCCTATAATGTGCCTTTTACCCTTCAAGAACTGGAGGCAACACTCTCTGCTTGCCGATCATCGGCAGCTGGGCCAGACGGCATACATATTCGTATGCTACAGCATTTACATCAGTCTGCTCTTACTGTCCTCTTACGACTCTTTAATCTTATATGGTCGCAAGGAGTTATTCCCCAGCTGTGGAAGTCTGCTATTGTTCTCCTTTTCGAAAACCAGGTGCTACGGGACGTGATCCCTCTCACTACCGTCCCATCGCTCTTACCAGTGCAGTTTGCAGGTAATGGAACGTCTAGTTAATAGACGTTTGATGTGGTATTTAGAGACTCACAGTAGTCTCTCCCTAGTCAGTATGGTTTCCGTAAGGGCCGTTCTGCCATTGACCCCTTGCTGCGCTTGGATACGTATATTCGTAATGCCTTTGCGAATAACCATTCGGTTATCGCTATCTTTTTCGACCTTGAGAAGGCTTATGATACAACTTGGAGATATAATATCTTGGCCCAGGCCCACTCCTTAGGCCTCCGAGGCAACTTACCATTCTTTCTTAAGGCTTTCTTAACTGACAGACATTTCCGGGTCCGGGTTCGTAATGAACTCTCCCGGAATTTGTCCAAGCTGAAGGTGTCCCCAGGGATGTGTTCTGAGCACAACACTTTTTCTGCTTGCTATAAATAATCTGGCATCTGTTCTCCCATCCAATATTTGGTCATCGCTCATGTGGATGACTTTGCTATAGCTTGTGCAGGTGCTGACTGTCACCTCATTGCAGTTTCCTCCAGCATGCCATCAACCGGGTTTCTGATTGGGCCACCACTCACGGGTTTAAGTTTTCTAGTGGCAAAACTCATCAAATTACGTTCACTAGACGTTCAGTGGTCTCTGATCATCCATTGTACCTATACGGCTCACGTATCCCAGAACGTGATACAGTCAGGTTTCTCGCCTCCTGTTTGACCGCAGATTGTCCTGGAAACCTCACATTACCTCTCTGAAGGCGACTTGCCATAGCCGGCTGAACCTCCTTAAAACCCTCGCACATCTTTCATGGGGGCTGATCGTAGAACTCTCCTTCGCCTACATTCAGCCCTAATTCTATCGAAACTCGATTATGGTGACCAGATATATTCGGCAGCCTCTCCTGCCACTCTTTCCAGCCTTAATCCCATCCATCACCAGGGATTACGCTATGCCTTGGTGCTTTTCGTTCTTCCCGGTTGAGAGCCTCTATGTAGAAGCGAACATTCCATCCTTGTCCGATCGTCGTGATGCACATTGCATTCGCTATTATGTTCGCTCTCATGACCTCCGCAATCCTTCCATGTATAGGATTGTCACAGATGTTAGTAGACGCTCGTTATTTGTTCGTCGCCCCTGTTTACTTCGTCCCTTTTCTCTTCGTCTGCATTCACTCTTGTCTTCCTTCAGCTTCCGCCTTTATATATTCATGTGGCTTCACCCTTTCCTCTACCCCCTTGGGAAGTTCCTGCTGTCCGTGTCTGTTCTATTCCTCTACCTTGCGCAAAGCCCAACTGCCTACGGCGGCTTCTCGCTCTTTCTTTCTAGACCATTTCCGTTCTCATTCCCATGCCATCGCAGTATACACCGATGGTTCAAAGTCATCTGACGGCGTCGGATTCGCAGCAGTGTTTCCGGACAGCGTCGTCGAGGGCATCTGTTACCCTCGGCTAGCATATTTACGGCTGAATTGTATGCCATTCTTGTGGCACTTATCCGATTGCATCTATGCCTGTATCACCATTTGTGGTCGTTTCAGACTCCCTTAGTGCTTTACAGGCTATCCGTAAAATTGATACACCTCACCCCTAGTTCTTCGTATCCACCTTTGGTTACGCCGTATCTTTAGCAAGCATAAAGATATTGTCTTTGTTGGGTCCCTGGTCATGTTGACGTACAGGGCAATGAACAGGCAGACACTGCTGCGCGGTCAGCAGTACATGACCTTCCAGTTTCATATAGAGGTGTTCCTTTCATCGGACTATTTTGCGGTCATTGCTACCCACCTTCGCACCCGTTGGCAACAACGCTGGTCTGACCTGCTGAATAACAAACTTCATTCTATTAAACCGGTTATAGGTTTCTGGCCTTCTTCTTGTCACCAATGTCGAGGTTGGGAGACTACACTCTCCCGTCTTCGCATCGGCCACACTCGTCTTACTCACGGGTATCTCATGGAGAGGCTCCCTGCCCCTCTCTGTGAGCATTGTCAGGTTCCAGTGTCTGTTCGACATATCCTGTTGGACTGCCCACTCTATCAACAAGCAGAATTTACCTCCAACGACGTCTTCGCTCTGCGGCCCTTTCTTTACCTTCCCTTCTTGCAGATGGCCCCTCCTTTAATCCTGACTCTCTCATTGACTTTTTGACAGAAACTGACTTACTACACAAACTCTGAAGATTATACCTCTAGCACCTCCCTCAGTCCCTTCTACCTCGATCTCTTGCTACCCTCCTCCCCTGCACTATCCACCGTCATCTTGCACTCCATACCCTACTAATCGTCCATCTCCCTCTTACAACCCACTCTCCCTGCATCCTACAATAACCTGCAGCGCTGTATAACCCCTGTGGTTTAGCGCTTCTATTTGATTATAATAATATAATAATGAAGTGGGCCAAGGTTTTGTCACTGAACATGTTGCAGATATGGCTTGTTATGGCATGTTTGTCTGAACTTGCAGCTGCACCATGCCTTAACAACACTGTGTATGCCACTACGCTTCTTAAATCTGTCAAACCAGCCTCTGCTGGCATTAAATTCACTAACATCAGCACTAGTTCCAGACATTTTTTTTACGAGATCCGCATACAACTGCCTCGCCTTTTCACAAATGATCGTCTCTGAAACACTATCTCCCGCTAACTGTTTTTCGCTGATCCACAACAACAAAAACTTCTCCACATCTTCATTTGCTTGTGATCTCTGTTTTGTTAACATGTTTACCCCTTTCACCACATCAGCTTCCTTGATTTGTTCTTTCTTTGCCAGGATGGAAGTGATTGTTGATTTAGATTTCCCATACATCCTGGCAAGTTCCAGCACCCACACACCACTCTCATATTTTTTAATAACTTCTTTCTTAAATTCCATCGTGTTTCTCACTTTCTTTATCAAAGGAACTTTACTAGGAACTTTTTTGGGGCCCATAGTGGCTTATTTCACAGTCGCACTTAGTGAACAAGCACAAAATCCAATGGATTTTAAGGAAATGTTTGGATGAATGCATGGAGTATATGCTCATTCACCGATGGACATAGGGAGACTGACTCACCTACATGCAGTGTCCCGGCGGGCTGATGCGTCTAATACAGCAGATTTGTGAGGCACCGGCCAAAATATGGAGCAAAATTTCCGCCCAAAAACCGGCCTAAATACGAATCAGCCGATAAACACAGTGGCCGATATTCGGGGTTCCAATGTATATTAAGTTTCCAAAATATAGGGAAAAGTGTAGGCTCTCAAAGTGTATCCCAGTAATCATTGACATCATCATGCATACAAGAATAAGAAAATTAACTTTGAATAAAAAAAATTGTCCCTCAGTAAGATTGAGATGTAGGCTAGAGTTCTTTGTTTTTATTGTTTAAGTATTTTGTATTGTACCTTGTAGTTATAGCTTTCTAGAATAATAACACTTATTGTATATGGTTTAAGTCATATAGTTTAAATCAGACTGAATAAAGTTCAAATATATTGGCTGCTGAAATAACCTTACTGTAAAAAGTTTAATTAAAAGTGTGGAAAGTACAAATAGTAATAAAGAGAAGTGAAGGAATAATCTTGTGGCACTGCCATGATTCAAGTTTATTTTTGAAGATCAGAGGGACGTACCACAGTATATTGCTTATTTATAAACTGTTTATCGCCACCACAGGAGTCTCAGGAAACCCAAGAAATGTGATGAAATTACGTAGTTGTTTCCTGCCTACCAGTCAGTATATGTAGTGTTTTCATATCCTTTGCTTCCTTCTGTTTGAATAATCAGTATTACAGTGAGAGGAAACTAAATACGTATAGTGTGAATACAGTACATTGTGTTTACTGTATGTAAAAATAAATGTCTTGCATATTTTGTGTTGACAGGAACTACCTGTACCTGAGAGTTACTCCCATCAATGTTTATATACTCTCTTCTTGTCTTCCTTTGCATAATGAAGGTTAAAAATGAAAGGAACCTGGATGTAGTGTGTATACAGTACCTACTTCATATATACAATGGACCCCCGAGTTACGAGCACCTCGGAAATCGTACAATTATGTAAGTGTAATATTGTAAGTGCTTTTGTAAGTTTATTTTTGGGGGTCTGAAATGGACTAACCTACTTGACATTATTCCTTAAGGGAGAAAATTCATTCGGTAATGGCACTTGAGCAGGCTTCTGGAATGAATTATACTCGTAACTCGAGGGTCCACTGTATTTGCACATCAGTTTAGCTGGTACACATGTATTTTGTAATAAACAAGGATGTGTGAGGGATTGTTGTTGGTGTTAAGAGTCACCAAGGCTGAGCCCTCAACCACCCTCTCCACATACGTACTGTTATTTTTTTGTTGTTGGAAGTCGAGGTTTCTTTTCCAGACACTGGAAGGCAGGGCGGTTATATTGCATTACTAAACTAGCAGTTTCTTAATCATTAAGCAGGTCATCATATGACAAAGATCAATCAGGAGACACCTTCCTGTTTCCTGACAGACAAAACACCACCATGTAGGTTACCCTACCTGGAACTTCATTTGAAAGTGCAGTGTGTTCACTATATGAAAATTCAATTTTGTAATCAAATCACAGATTGGGTGAAGTTCAAACCCATGGCAAGTTAGTTCTAAAACTCACAGGCCAGTGTGCTAACTACTGGACCAGCTGGTTCTAATAAGATTCATCCAACTGGGCATATTTCGGTACACCAAAGGAAGGTTAGCATGGGCCCCACTGTGACCATGGTAACTTCCCTATGGTGTATAGAACATATCTAGTTTGATGAATCCTATTAGAACAAGCTGGTCCAGTGGTTAACACATTGGCTTGTGAGTTTTAGGACTCGTCTGCCAAGGGTTCAAACCCCACCTGTTCTGTGATTTGTTTGCAATTGTATTACATATGTATTACAATTTCATGAGTCATTCGACTAGGTACTTAGTCTGAAGAAATAATTAACACATTAAGCTCACAGGTTTGCATCAGTAAATATTTGCTATATCATTTCCAGCCAGAAAAATCTTAGATCTAAAGTTGTATTCAAATTCTTTTGGATTAGCATTAGTCCTCGCAATTTTTCAATTATAAGTAGAATTTAAATTTTACCCGTAGCTAGCAGCAGCCCTGGGATATGCTTAACATGCACATAACTTTGTGGGTATTAGGTTCACATTTCTTCTGACATGAATTGACTTATTTCTTGGGCTCAGCCTGAGAGTTGAAGCTTGGTGTCCATCAGAACCACCTCCAGGTTCAGTGTAATAATTTTTTTAAACATTTGAAATATAAAATAATTTCTCAAACATGCAGTTAAAGACAAATTACAAATAGGCATAAAGTTTAAACCTCAGAGAGAGAATTAAACTAAAAAAAATAAACTTGGCTATCAGTTAATATACCTGTACTTATTTTCTCAATCTCTACAAGTCATAATAGAAGTGTTTCCTGTTATTAATATTATTGCTGTTGTTTCCTCTGTCAACTTCAGCAACATACAACAGAACAGTGGGTTCATTCTGCTTAAGGTTTCAGGTTACAAATAAAAAGTAATACTTCCCTAGAAAACAGGTAATGGAGGTGAAGAACACTTGATAACAGGTGACCCTAAACAAAAAAAAAAGTATTGTCATTAGTCAAAGGTATGCAATTTTGACAGTCCTTTACTTCTTCCACAGTAGTACCTCAGTGGGTGACTGGGGCCATCCGATCTTGCTATCGACAAAGAGTATGCACTACTTTGTAAATGATATTATTAATTTTATAGATGTTTAGGTATTAAGTTTCATTCTAATTACTTGTTTTTTTTAAGTGTTCAGATTATGTGTTGAAGCATCAAGCTTTATTTTTTGCTCCCTAATATTTTTTTTATGCGAGTTAAATGTGTAATATGGTTTCTACAGTTATCATCATGTGTTTTTGGCTTTATCAATATACTGTAGTATATTTTAGTCCTTTGATTTTCAAATTGTATGTCTTGTATCCTTTTCTTATCTGACTTTTTTCAACTTTCTTAACTTTTTCTTCTGAATTAATCATCTTTTTTGTTATCTCTTCATCTAGTTTGTTTTCTTCCTTTTTTCTCTTATCTTTTCTGTTATCTACATTCCATAGTTCTAATAAATGGTATTCTGTATTGTAGCTAATAAAGTACATAATAAGCTAGTTTGACAAAGTACTATTCACAAAGTACTATGCTAAGCCAATAGGCACCATTATCTTGTCTTCATTATATATTGAAGCCAATAGAGCAATAACTATGAGAGGTGGTCACAGTAAAGGCAAAATGCTAGAGGTTTTAGTTATCACTAGTAATAAGGGTATTTATAACTGGCAGTAATATTGCACTTACGAAATGTGTTCTCTATGTAACCCACTTTACATTGTGGTAATTTACCTTATAATACTTCCCTCCAGTTCTCCATCTTTAGCAAGCTGCTGCATGAGGAACAGCTCCTTGTAAACCATTAATGGAGTTTGGGTTTTCATATTTTTTGCATGTGATAGATCTAGTTAAGCATGATGTATTGAACTTCAAGAATGAATATACATAATGGAATGATTACTTTATGTGTGTTATTCGACTGGCTTTACTTTCTAATTATCTTATTATCAACCATGTGCATGTAAAATGTTATTTCAGAATTATTTCAGATTGGTGCTCAGTGAATTATCAATTTGTGCTTATGATTAATAATGTTATTAGTCAGTATTACTACTGTAGTTTGTGTGCACTCATATATCCATTTGTGTGTGTATATAATGTACATGCATATGTATATTAATATTTAAATTCCATACTGTGCATACTACTCATGTTTACATACTAACTATATCATTTGTAGTAGTAATGGGGCTTTGTGTGCCTCACACACAGCAGGTTAGTCTTGTTAAAAAGATAACTATACCAATATTCAAGGAAAAAATTTACAGCCAACAGATAAGTTCAGTTAGTAGCAAAACAGACAGCAAAATATAAACTAATATTCACAACTTTCCAAACATTTGATAGGCAATGGTATATGATAAAACAGTGGTATTAACAAATTTTTAAAATGAGGGGGATTTTGACTTGCCTGGCTTAAGAGTGAATTTGGCAGTTATCTAGTGTAACTTTACAAGTTTTGGTTTTGTAATCAGATAAACTATAAAGTTTTGGGGAGAAAATTGGGACAGATTCTAATGATGAACATGTGTTACTTTTGTTTATTGCTAAAGACTGCCTTATTGTATAGCAGGTAATACTAGTTCCAAAGTTCAGTCCATGTGTGAGCATGTTAGCCAAGAGTGAGTAGAGGCATGCAATTTTTATGATTTGACATGCTGTGGGAGCAAGGTAACATTTATGAAGAGATTTAGGGAAAACTGGTTAGCTGGACTTGAGCCCTGGAGGTGGGAGGTACAGTGCTTGCACTCTGAAAGA